>JAFELO010000281.1:182623-205812 GCA_017140195.1 Eumaeus atala | reverse complement strand
CCAAGGCCGTGCACAGAGATGATATAGATAGAGAAGGGAAGCTACAGGAAGGCCTATGACGGCGTGCGCCCGTCTCGGTTAATAGAGAAGAAAGAGTATAACAAAACAACTTTAACGGATTTTATCGCGGCTTGTTAAGTATTTTACAATCCCGGCGTATCAGAAGCTTTATAGCTACCATGGTCACGGGCGGAGTAACACCCAGGTTCTACAAGAGGTATGTTGATGATACTTTTACAATTGTACCTAAATATAAAGTAACCGTATTCCTCCATCATCTAAACAATATAAACTCCAAAATTAATTTTACAACGGCGTTAGAAAGAAATAATTATTTAGCTTTCTTAAGCGTTTCAATCATTCGCAATCCATAAACATTGAGCCACACAGGGCATAGGAAGCATATTCATACAGATAAGTTAATGGCAATTCTCACCACCGTGCAAACAAAGTTATCTACTATGGGTAAATCTTTATTGCAGAGAGCACGAGGTACCTGTGACGAGCAACTGGAAGACCCCGAACTTCATGTTAAGCAAGTCCTGCGCGACAACAAGCTTCGAGTTACCCGTCTGCATCACAGAGACCGAGTGAAACCAGCTACCGTCGAAAACATGAAAGGGCTTTCTGATAAAATTGGGTACATCCTCAATCGAGCTTCTATAAAAACTTATTTTCAGCCGCCAAAAAAGATCAATTTTTACCAACAGTGAAATGAAACATCTTGCAGGAGTATATAAACTTAACTGTTGAACTTGAAATCCTCGCGAAAAAGCAGATTCCGTGTTAGAATGATCCGTGAAGCTACTGAAATTAAAAAAAAATCCAAATTTGAATAGAGGATATCGTTAGGTCCTTCTGCGTGGGACCCAGTTATAAACATAATCAAATCAAAATCCAAACGTACCATCGTGAGACGCTGAGCTGCATTATGTAATAAGCGCTTTCTGCGTTATTTGGAGCAACTAATTAATTATATAAAATCTTTTTATTATAATGTGTAACATTCGCGTAAATCAAAGAAATTACTAAGCTATGAACACTATACTATTTTTGTCTATCTAATCTCGCATGTACATCGCGCAGATAGATATGAATAAAAAGAAGAGAAACAGAGAGTGAGACTCGTGCACACAAAATATAATTTTTAAATCAGTCCAGACAAGTTATAGCGTGATCAAGAACAGAAATAGGTATTCATATTTTATTTTTTACAAGCTGAGCCTCACGGTTTTACAACTTAATTTCTTTTTCTTTTCGTGACGACACATTGAGTATTTTAGAAATAAAATATATTCTATCATAATCCTCCAAACCGTTTCACAGGATACCCAGTATAATCAGAATGACAGGCAGACAAAAAGTAAGTCAAATGATCTAGGTATAATATACACCGCGATTGAAAAGAGCCTTGTTACTTTATTTTTATTTATGCTACCTGTCGCACCTGTTATCGAGTATAACGCTCCAATGTTATAAAATCATGTATATAGAACATGATTTTATACTTCTTATTGCCAGTATTCTCGATCGCTGGTCTTCACAGGCAGTTAGTTTTTTTTTTGTAATTATTCCATAGAGATAATATAGACATATTAGGGAAGCCAGCATAAAACGCGTCAGTCCAAGTCGACTGAGAAAGCAAGTGTGGTTTACTGTCTCTCAAATTGTCATTCTATGCAATGCGTCTATGATATTAGATATAGAAAGATAGTATTGAATTTTCATCTTCCTTCTCTTTTAACCTGCCCATGGCTTCTCTTCGCAATCTATATTATATCTATGTGCTTATAGTTGGAATGATTTCGTGACGAACCGTAAATGTAAATGATGAAGGGTAAGACAGCAGTGCGACCGTTAATATTAGGCTCCAGGTAGGTAATCGTTATTTAAATATCACTCCTTCTAATATATAATGCCTAAAAAGTTAAATATTACCTATTTATTGAAATACAACATATTACAATATTTAAGTTTTTTGGTAAGAAATTGTGCAAAATTAGTAACTGATGCAATAATAAAGGGTTTGCAACAGAAACATGCGTCAGCATACCACGACATAAACTGTATCGGCGACAGGTATGATCAGCAACATGCGCCAGCAACACGAGTTACAACATGGGTATGCAACGAGGGCAGACCTTACCCATTGGTGGCGATACTAACTTTAGAGTTTTCACATCTATCCGCTTATCTATTTGACTACATCTGCCTTTCTTAGTTGTAGGTATTGGGTGGCCAAGAAACTTCCGGACCCTTTTGATGACTACTGACGCCCATAAACATTCACATAGAGGAGAGGGGGGGAGTAATGCATCTGGCGTATCGGAGACTCACATACCGCATGAAATTTGATAAAAAGGCGCGGCGGTATCATGTGAGTGAGAGGTCGACCTTATACGACATGCAAGCATGGCATTTGTGAATCTCCCTTTCCAGTTGATTTAAGGAGAGTGTTATCACCCCAATCAATGGAAGTACCATCATCGTCCTCATCATCGTCATCATCTACAGTACGACATCCATGTTATTTTATAAGATAACATTGCTTGCTATTTGTAAACTATATTTATCTTAAGCTCCGATAATTTTATTTTAATTATCTTTCTAATGACAAAGATTATAAGATGCAGAGAATAGAAAAAAATCAATAGGTAAGAAAATAGAGTTGGGTCAAAAGTAAAACATGGAATTAAACAATAAAAAAAGACTCAAGTCAATTGTCAATTCAAATTTCAAAATTCTGTACTGGAAAGTATGCAATCAAAACATTAATCTAATCCATAAAAATGATAATAATACTTAAAGAAACAAACATAAGATTTCGATTTGCATGAGCCGTAACCTATTATAAACATAATATTATTAGGTCATGTTCGTGACGGAATCGATTTCTGATACTGGATACTAGTGATTACTTTGTTCTTCAAATCATGAAAAATTTTTCATTAGTCATAGGTCTTAACTTTACCATACTAAATTTTAAATCAAATACAATGTTTTGGTTTGCGAAATGCCTCGAAGACTGTGGATTTTAAGACAATTGTTGATAATGCCTTTAGCTGAGACTGGTGATCAATATTCTGTTTGGGTAATATTATTTATTAAGTTTATATTTCGAAACATACGTTTCGTTTAAAAATTATATATAAATGCAGATTTCTTTGTAATTTAGAATAATTATTAAATAAAGTGCTTTTAATTTAATTTCTTTATGCCTATTTCTTTAAAAACATTTACAAAATGTTGTAAATTATGACCTTTAACTTCAATTTCATGTCCAAGTGGGCCATATGCTTTCAATTTATTTCGGACTAGCAAGACCTGTGTGACTTCACCCACACACTGTAAGTAGGATATTATTAGGAGTTATTTTAACCTTCTATTAGAGAAAAAGTGGTCAATATTTGTCCTATAGGTATAGGAGCATATTGAATACAAATAAATAAACAAAAGTCTTTTCTCTTTATAATATTAGTTTACATTATTAGACATATGCTAATATTAATTTTATTTTTGTTGTTTAAATTTGAGCTTAACTATGTCATGCCACATTGCTACAGATTCACATTTATATTACATATTTTTCTACATCAGGTACTGTTGATCTACAAATTTAAAGTAAATTGACAACAACATTATATAAGTATCTCCGGTATATTTGTAAATCAATTATTGCTGCCTGTCTACTTGGGAAAGTATTATTTTTTTGGAAAGAGAATCTTTCAAATAAGTAAAATGAACACTTGAAAACATTAATAAGATTTAAGATAAATTACCATTAAGACATGACAGTACATGTAATCTAAAAACTACATGAAAATTTAATAGAGCAATTTTTTTGGCTTATATTATATATGGTCCAGGGAATTTAATTGCACATTAGTGCAGAAAATTTTCATATATAATGTAGTCTAATTAACTATATTCATCTATTTCAGGTGGGTTTAATATACATCTTTAATCTTATAGTTGGAACAGGTGCTCTGACTTTACCAGCAGCCTTTGCAAGAGCAGGATGGGGTCTCAGTACTATATCACTGGTGTTTTTGGCCTTCATGAGTTTTATGACTGCAACATATGTCATAGAAACTATGGCTTGCGCGAATGCTGTGCTGAAGTGGAAAAGGCTTCAGTATATGAAAAGAAACAGTGTAAGTTTTATATATTTTTATACAATACATTATTTAATATGCAGAAAGTAACTTCCTACATATTATTGACATTCTTTTTCTTATGAACATTTTGTTGTACAGAAATATTTGTAGTTCTATTGATGTCATGCGGTACAAATATTTTCTGAAAATAATGACACTAAATTCCTTTAAGTTTACTATGTAATGTAGTCCTAGCCGAGTTTCGGCGTCCTAGCCATCTGTGTGGGACATATTATAGTGTACAAGTTTTTGTGTTCCTACATGACTAGAGGGAAATCAGGTGCAGGATAGCTTCCTAACTCCAGACAGTTATTGGAATTTGAAAAATCCTAATAGCACTTTTTGTATGGTGTGACCCGGGATTCGAACTCAGGACCTCATGTCTGTGGCTGAACATGCTTATCACTAGGTCACAAGGCAGTTAGCTTTTTTTTTACTATGCACAGAAGCAATGTTTTCGATTTACTGGCTACACAGGACCATTACCTGCAATGTCCTACAATATGTTATAATATTACTTACAATTAGTTGTGTATATCACAGACACGAGATGATTCAGACGATGAATCTACAATGTCCCAACCTGGGCAGGGAGATATGGAGGATCCTTTAGTCTGTGGGGACACAATACCATCCCGATACTATAGTTTGGACAGACGCATAGAGTTGGGGGAAATGGCAAACCTGTTCCTTAATAAGAGTGGCAGAACTATCTTCTATTGTACACTGTGTATATATCTTTATGGAGATCTGTCTATATACTCTGCAGCTGTTTCTAAGTCACTGATGGATGTGGTGTGGTAAGTTCATTTGATACTTTTTAACATTTAATCTCTAGTAAACATATTATTGAATTATATATTTGAAGATTGATAGTAACCTAGTGAAGGGGCCATTGAGGAACTGAGGTGTATGTATGCCCACACTGCAAAGGACAGATGGAAGTGCGGCAATGTCTATATGGTACCGGTGGTCATGATAGGAACCTGAACCAATTACACCTTTGTATCAACCCTTTGTTATGATCATAGTAAAGTAGTACTAGCATTTTGATGAATATAATTGACCCACGTGCCATTTAACAAATGAGCAACAATTGATTTCTCTTTTTTTTCTAATTAAGCTAATTAAGAAAAAATATTAAGAGCCTTGTCTACCTTAGTAACTTGTAGTTGGTCATTACAGTGAGCATACAAAACTAATGCTTGGCATTCGTCAAGCGACACGCTTTTTCATACGTTTTATCTTAGAAGTGAAATCTGGCGGGGGTGCAGTTACTTTATCATTAATGTAATAAGTACCAATCGCTAGGCGCAGCTACTACGATGGAACACGTCGTGCTGTGGCTAGTTTCTGAATCGGGATGAAAATTTAAACGAACTTGACACTCATGTCTAAAAAATGAGATAAGAAATGTAAAAAATCACCAAACGGAGATCAACATTTTTGTCTTGGATATCATAGGGGGAGAAATGAGCAGTCAGAGCCTTAAGATAACTAACGACACCCATAAACATCCGCATAATAATTGCGCAAATGGGTCTTCCTTTCCTCCTCCGCTCCAATGCGCCAATTACATGTGTATTACTTTAATAAAATGTTTTTTAGCTCTGCGGTTCCATCAAACCTAACGAAATCCAGCGACTGGGACGTGCTTCCCTGTTTCAACACGTCGTCAGCTGAAGGCGCAGTCTTCACCCGCTTCAAATGCTACCGAGTAGCCCTCCTGACATTTTTTGGTGCCATGGGCCCTTTCGTCTTCTTCAACGTGCAGAAAACTAAGTACCTGCAGCTGTTCACTTCAGGCATGCGGTGGCTGGGTAAGTGTTAGAGAACTGCAGGGAAATTATAATTATTGCCCTGGCAATAATTGAAGGGGAAAACATAAACTCCCTAGATTGTACATAATTGCTGGAAAAACATAAAGGTCTTTCTAAGCGTACATCCAGTGAAAAAGTAAATTTCTTCTTAGTAATCTTTACATAGCAGATTGCAGAGCAATGGGGCACAACCTGTTACTCTGTGATCAATTTATGCAATTACGTAAAACGCAATAATTATATTGCCTATTAATTTGAATGGCATTACTAATTGAATTGGCGATGCATGGCTTTTAGAATAATGATTATGAAATGGTACGATATTTATGATTGGGATTTTTTTCAAATGTAGGTATCATTATCATCGGCCCTTATCGCTGGTCCCTTTTTCAATGAACCTGGATACTTCACTGAGTCTGTATGTAGGGCAAGAAATGCTACGAATTTCTGCTATACCTAATCTACTACTTCTGGTCATCTTCGCAGATGATCTGCAAGGGCTACGGGCAACGAGGCGAACCTCATAATACGGGTGGGATCGCGAGGGGACGACTATCCCTTCGGTAACGGGGCCGCAATAAATTTGCGTCTTTGCCATCGTGGCTTATGGGCTCAGGGGTTGGGGGGGATGTAGGCCTGTTTAGGGCCTATGTGTTGTGTGGTGTGTTGTAACTGTGGTGAGTAGTGATTGGGTGCGTTATGCGTGCGCATGTGTGATCCTCGTCCGGATCGTAGGACACGCAGTCCCTAGTCCGCTTGGTGGATGACGGTTGGGGAATTCACGCGAATAAGTTCTCCCGTCAGGTGGTCGCGCGTCCAGCGGGGCCAGGTCGCGTAGATGAGCATGCGGTACATTGTCTGCCCTATTGAACATAGCGCTCGACAATCGAACCACAAACTCATCCAGCGACTCTATCCGCAAGTCACGCGCGATCACGTCGTTACGGACGTAGCGACCGGCTCCCGTGATGACCCGTAGTGATATGTTTTGCTGGGCTTGCAGATGTTTCCGCTGGGCCTGGGAGTTTAGCGCGTACCATGCGGCGTAAGTGAGGCGTGACCGGATATATGTCTTGTAAATCCCCAGTTTCGTCCGTGTAGGAAGTCCGGACGTTAGTACCGGCCACAGCAAAGCGCGGGCTGTTCTCGCCTGGTTGACCGCTCGATCCACCTGCGAGCCCTTCCGCAGCGCGCGGTCGATACTGCATCCGAGATACACGACTGGGGATTCCCAAGACACATCCTGGCCTCTGAACTTTAACCTCCCCGGCATGGAGGGCCTCTTGCTGACATATAGCGCCGTCGTATTATCCACGTTGACGGACATGCGCCATCTGTCGAGCCACTCCCGCAACCGGTCCAGCATGCACTGCATGCGACCAGTTGCGGACTCCAGCTTTCGGGACGAGGTAACGTATGTGCTGTAGTCGGCGAACAGCGCGAACATGACATCCACCTCACCCTCTCCCGAAGGATCATTGATTGTAGGGATGTCATTGATGTAGGCCGCGTACAGGCAAGGGGATAGGCAACTGCCCTGTGGCACTCCGGCACGTATGGCCTTCACCGAGGAGTGCCTCCGCTCCACCGCTACCTTCCAAGAATGACGCCACTAGTTTCACAAGCGCCAGTGTGACGCCGGCGTCCACCAACTTGTACAAGAGTCCCGGGTGCCACACCCTGTCGAAGGCCTTCTCCATATCGAGAAAGACTGCGACAGAGTGTCTCCCCATGTTCATCTCTACAGACAAGTGGTGGAGCACCCGCGTCAGTTGCAACGTGGTCGAATGGCCGCTCCGGAAGCCGAACTGTTCATCCCTTATGGGAATGTACAGCTTCAGCCTCTCGAACAACTTGGCGAAGGGACAGCAGTGTTATCGGCCGGTAGCTTCCGGGCAGGCTTCGGGACTTGCCGACTTCGGCAGAGCGATGACCCTCCCCTCTTTCCAGGTCTCCGGAAAGTTGGCCGTCCTGAGAATGCCATTTGCGATCTGTGTGAGAGCCACGTCTGCTCGCCTAGGCATCATCACCAGCGCTGGGGGATATCATCGGGGCCTGGAGCTTTGCGCCTCGAGAGGCGAAGTGCGACTTTCCGCAACAGAGGGGGAAATCAAATTCGTCCCGCTGAGTGGTCGGATTCTGAAGGAGCTCTGCGAACGATGGCGCCGCTGGGTGTGGTGAGAACTGTGTGTGTAGATGTGATGCGAGCACTTCGGCGCGTGCCTGCGCTCCGTAGTGTTTCGCGCCTGTGGCGTCTAGGAGTGGAGTGATGACGGCCTCGTGAGACGTCTGTTTCAATTCGTCGTGGACGACGTCCCGCCGAACGAGCACAGCCATACCTCTGTACGGCCTCCCCGCTCGGCGACACCTCGTCCCTCCGATACGCGACGTAATTCGGTAGTCGGAGGCTTGCGTCGGTCTCAGCCAAGTCTCGCCCAGCAGGATGACATACTGCTGAGCGAGCAGCCGAAGACTGTCGCTCTTGCCACCTATAACTCCGGGGTTCCAGTAAGCGACCCTGAGCTCGTCACGATCCATCACTGGCTCCCCGTTGGTTGGCTCCGTGCGTGTGTGATTTGCGCCCAGACGCGCGGGTCCCTGAGCACCCTGGACAGCTCGTCTTTCACGACCGCCCTCAGCTCCTCTATGACGATCTCTCGGATTAGCTCCCTAAGAACGTCAACGTGGACCCTGGTGCTCGTCGCGCCGACGCTGCTCTCCTTCCGAGCGCCTCGGTTCCCGCGCTGGTGGAGGGACTGATGTCCGTGGTGTGGGAATTGGTGTCTGTAGTGTGGGGTGAGTCGGTGCGCGTGATGGTGAGCGTGTGTGTTCCGGGTCCCTACCCTGTGAGGGTACTCGGCGCACTGCGGTCGCGGTGGTCTCCTGTTACGGAGGGTGGCAGCTTGGGACGGCCACAGCTTGGGGCTTCCTCTTACGAGTGAGCCTCCCCTTGGGCTTGGTCGTCTTCACCTGCCTGGGTTTGAGGTCGTTGGCCGGGGCGGCAAGGGATGAGCCTGGGCCGTACTCCATCTGTCCCTCCCTCCGCAACGGAGCCGCGGGCGCAGGAGCGGCGCGGTGTCGGTCGTGAGGGACCAGTATAAACTGATCTCCTTGCACAGCGGGCTTGGGTGGGATGGGTGGATGGATGGCCATGCCTCGGGCTCTGGCCTCCCTAAGGAAGGCCTTACACCTCCGGTCATTGGCCGTGTGAGGGCCCTTGCAGTTGGCGCAGGTCGGGGTGGCTCCTTTCGGCAGCGGGCAGTCCCCGACTGTATGGACCCCACCGCAGCGGACACACCTAATCTCCCGGTGGCAGTTTGTTGAGGAGTGTCCGAAGAACTGACAACGGTGACACTGTGACAGTCCCTGTCTGCCCTTCCACCCCTCCACGACCACTCCGGGCATGCAGAGGAGTTCTCTCACCTCGTAGAGGCGTGTGAGCTCCTCGCTGTTCAGGCGGTCCGGCTGCGCGTGGTACAGGCAGCCGGGTCTCCCGCCTCTCGCCGGTATATGTCGCACGAAGCGCACCGGGAAGCCCAGGCCCCTGAGTTCCTCGGCGATGCATTCGGTGTCTGTCCCCATTGGCAGACCTCTAATACCCACCTTAGTGGGAAGGTCTGAGGGTGGGGAGTAACAATGTCACTGCACCGCCGGGTTCTCCATAGTCAAGGCCGTTAGTAGGGCCTGGACTGCCCGGAAATCCTCAGTCGACTGTGCCAGGAACCTTATGCCCCTCCCAAAGGGCCGGGCGTTGGGTGCGTGTCCCAGCACGTCATGCAGGGTGCGGAAGTGCCTCTGCCAGTCTGGCAGAAACTCCACAACTATCGGAGGGTACTCCGATAGTCTGCGCGGCGGTTGGGACTCGCTGGGGTTGCGGACAGTAGTAGGCAGGGATGGGGAGTAGGGGCACACCTAGTAGGGGGTACCTTTCGGGGGCTCTCCAGAGCGGCGGCGCAGCTGCGATATCGAGTCGCGTCGACCGATCCGCTGGAGAAGGCAGGCTCGACGTCCCCTGCAGAAACAGCAGTCGAAACGGAGACGGCTCCCGGCGTCGTCGACGAGTCCTCCTCGGGCGTCGCTGGGCCAGCCATTTCCGACTCGCGAGCCGCAGGTGACGTATGCGGTGATGCAGGCGGTGATGGGTGTGCAGACCGCGGTGATGAACGCGGTGTTCCTGGCTTTGAAGAGGTGGCGTTCGAGTGCGATTCCTCCACTGCGACCACCTTGGAAGGCCCTTCAGCAGAGGAGGACGCCGCGCGCTTCTGCGGGCATAGCTCCTCCAGCTCCGCTAGTAATTCCTTCCTTTCCTCCTCTGAGGGGAACAGGGGTCTCCTGACTATCGTCCGTTCGACCTTCTTCCGTGGCATTTCTTCGGTGGTGGTTGGTCCTCCGTCGGAATCGCTGCCCACTGCCCCGACCTTTCTTCAAGAAGGTCGGGGAGTATGTTGCGCGGTGCGGCTTCGGACCTGTTGGGTCTAGGTCTTCTTTCTCTATACTAGACTATACACATGTGTACAAAAAGCGCGTTGGTTTCGCCCGAGTTCTAAACACGGCACGGAATAATAATTATTCCGGACCGCGTTCCGAACAAGAACGAGAGGGCTGGGGCGCAAGCGGGACGGCACTATCACTCCCTCACCTTCCGGCACGAGAGAGACAGCAAGCGTTTCCGAGTGCGTTGGTGTGGATTGGACACCTAATCATTATTAACCATTCAACTAAAATATTAGATACTCCTATATAGAAACTGGTTGACATAAACTTCAATTTGATTATTTAGAATACATCATGGCATTTTGTTGGTGACATTGTGATTGTCAATTATTATTAAATTAATTTTTACTAGATACAGCCTAAACAGTAAAATGTATTGCATACGGATAATAAATTCCTTTTGTTGCAGCATTCACCATAATGATTTCAATAGCAATATACCTATTGGCCAGAAACGGACCTCGAGGTAAGCCACCAGCCTTCGACTTCACCGGAGTACCCACGCTCTTCGGCGCCTGCGTTTACTCTTTTATGTGTCACCATTCCCTTCCTGCACTCATTAGCCCCATACGAGGAAAAAGCCATCTAGGCATCCATCTCTCTCTAGACTATGTTCTCATCAGCATCTTCTATCTCCTTCTGGCGTTTACGGGTGCGTTCGCATTTACCCAGCTAAACGATTTGTACACTTTAAATTTCGTTCCAAGTGACAATGAGAATATTTTTCTAGAGATCATAGAGTATTTCCTTGCTCTTTTTCCCGTATTCACTCTTTCAACAAGCTTTCCTATAATAGCTATAACGCTAAGAAATAATTTACAAGGTCTATTTTTGGATACCAGTCGGCTGGAGTCGTACAATGTAGTATTAAGGAAGTTGTTGTTCCCCGTAGTGGCGGTAGTGCCGCCATTATTGTTGACGTATTTTCTAGAGGACATTAGTCTTCTTATAAAATTTACCGGCTCGTATGCGGGCACAGGAATTCAATACATAATTCCAACATTCCTAGTGTTGTCAGCCAGGCGCCATTGCACCATGTTGCTGGGTTTAGGAGTAGAGAACAGATACAAAAGTCCATTCTCCAACATAGCATGGCCAGTTTTTGTTTTAATTTGGTCATTTGTTTGTATAGTCCTTGTATCTGTGAATATGTTTGAGCGATCATGACATATACGACGATAGAGAATTGTTACCAACGCACATTTTAAACGAGGAGAACTGAGAAGACAATAATACGTGTAACTTTATTTAGTATATCTATTCCGAGAGAAAATAACTTTCAAATATAGTATTTATTGTCAATGATTTTGCATCATGACAATTAGTTTTAAAATTGAATTTATTTTTTAGTTTTATTGATGTATTTTAAAATATATATAATTTATAATTTTAGCATATATTTTATATAAATCGCATAGGTACATACCATATGCATATATTTATGTTAATAGTGAAAGTCCCGCCTTTAAAAGGCATGGAAACATAATTATGATTGCCGATTTATTTTCGTTAAAAAAATATTTTAATTAATTTTGTTCAAATTCATTCAGTATTTCGTTTATGCTGTCAATGCACAAGTAGATTCAAAAGTAATATTTTTTAAGCACTCTTCTTTTAATTTGGTTTAAAAAGAATAGTTTTTGGTTAATAATATGTTTATACATACAGTAAAAGTCATAATTACCGCTTGTGTTCTGGAAATAGTATCAATTGTGGTGCCATGAAGTTTATAAAACTGCCTTTTACTAAACGAAATAATAGGTTAAATTATGAAATGGAGACGGAGTTTTTTTGTAACACTTGTTCCAGAACAAAATATAGTACCTGCCTTTGATTCACCGATTATTATTAGTTATTTAATCTTTGGTCAAAATTTCATTTCTTTTGTATCAAAAACGCTTCAAGAAAACTTTCACTAGCAGCTGAAAAATTATAAATCAATTTTACAAAAATCTTGTAGTCAAATATTCATTTAATGTTATATAAATAGATTTAACACTATAACAAAACAACAAAATAAGGAAGAGATTTAAAAGTGATAACATAAAATGTTTAATATTTATACACTTTTATGTCCATTTATTTTTGTTTTTTAAGTAAAATGTCCAAGTATAGTTGCTGTTTCTGCCGAAACACAAAGCTAGGAATTTAATACTTCTATTTGCTCTTTGCTCGAAAAGTATTTATATTGATACAGTTTAAACAAGAAATTTTTATATTTACATTGGAATTATCTACTTTACAACAATTTACAACACCAAACCTACTATTATTTTTCTTTATTCTCAAATTGCTTAAATTTTTAATTGGGTCCAAAGCTATTTTAGTATTTATTGAATAATTTTTTTTCGTGTTATTTAAGGAAAAACTCTGATTTTAAATAATATTTATTAAAACATCAGCCATTTTGTATTTTGAGATTACAATTTATATTTTATAATTTTGCATAACAAAGCATACAAAGGTAGCATTAATATAACATAGTGAAATAATAATTTAACATTAGGAAATATTTTAATTTGTATGTTTGTAGTGAACTCTGTTGTTTTGGACTAGTATATTTTTAAAGAATTCACATGTACTTAGTCTTCTATATTGACGTGCATTCTTAACTTCGCTTTGTATACAAACTTTCTGAGACTCAAACTGCCGCTCGGTGGCGCCTACGGCATAGCAGTTACAAGGACACCATGGTCTCCGCACTCCTCAGTGTTTATTATCTAACAACTTTCAATTGTTAAAACGAATACAAGAATCAATAGAAAAATACTTATAACTTCACGGGACGAAATGAGCATACGTGTACGTAGGTCCAATATTACCTTCCAATTCCTTACGTTCCCTTGACAAATTTTTTACTAGCTATGTACTTTCTTCAATCTGAACAATATCAATTTTAGTTTTAAACTACAATGATGAAATTGTGCGCTAACTAAAGGTGGCACTTAAAATGAAATGAGCGCACAATTTGAAATTTTGCGATTGACTTGACACTCACATCTTGTATTTCGCTTTTTATAATCTACGCTTAGAACTCGCTAGAGTCTGCGAACACAACCATTACACCTGTATGTACATCCGAGTTGTTTGATACAAAACGACTGATGCGTGTTCTTTTAACGAAGAAATTTTATAAGAGTAATATAGTATCTCTTTTATGTTGAAATGTGTTTTATTTATCATGCCGTTACCCTACATTACTCTGGTGTTGCCTTTTCTTAAAAAAAGGTAGTAAAAATGGTTTTCTCAAAAATAATTAAATTCATGGCAAAGCAGTTGTAACTGACAGACAACTCTTCGTTGGTGTGACATTATTTCCTGTACGAATATTGATGATGGAATATTGTGAAGTATATAACAAAACATTAAATAAGTTTTAGGAGTAATGAACTAATGTTCATAGAAACCCATCGATGCATATTGATGTACAGGGATATGAAGTAGATAAGTGCGATTTAGAGCACATGAAAATTGTAAAACTTCTTTGTCCGCTGTATATAGGACATATTATATCGCCGCAAAGTGGTAGCTATGCTGTCGCGTTTCATACGGTTTGTGAGTAGCCGGTGGCCCAGTGGAGGCTGAAATGTGGACAACAATAATGCGGGTGTCCATGGGCGTCGAGTGATCGTCAAAAGCCCCCGATTACTCGTTTGCCCCCTATACAATGAAAAGTATATCACCCTCTCAACGTCCACTGGGCTCGCTCTCTTCCCCCCACTCACCAGCTTAGTCCCAAAGTCAAGAGTGCATAAAAATATTTACTTTAATAAACAATAAGAGGAATTTCTTTGGAAAGGTTCTCTCAAAACGTGCCAAATAAAACGCTTGCATAGGTTCAAGAATTATTTATTTGTTTATCATCATTACACATAGTTGTCACTTATCGTGTACACAAGCGACGCAAGCCTTTCATAGCTCAATTGACTTTGGCATGGAGTTACATTGTATTTGTGCATGTACGTAAGCGTCAAGACAAACCAACACCAGACCAAACGGCGGAGAAGTGCTACGACTTGAGTAATTTGAAATCCTATATCTAGTTTGGTCTGAGCAGTTTCATTTTGGTAACGCGGAGGAACAGATGTCTTTTAACGAAATTAAACGCGAATGTAACAATACAACAATAATACGTGTATATTATTGTATGAATAATAAAATTAACAGAGGCTCTAAAACTAAATGTGACCTGTACTCTCTACTAGAGATATTATAGAGATCTTTATTTACAATCAATCGTGTCTGGAGTGAAAGAAAGAAAGAATGAATTAAAGAAGGAAAGAAAGAAGAGAAAGAGTGCAAAGACTTTCCCAGTAGTTTACTCTTTTGCTGAAAAACTAGATATTTGGGCCGAACAACGCCACCTAGTGACGAGAAGCGGAACCAGAGTCCCGGAAATACATAGATCCCTTACACACGATCGATCAACACACCATAAAAAACTTGAGATACTCGCTCTCCATACAAAAATTATACTACAACGAATATAAATAAATAGTGTCGAAATTATCAAAAGCCAACGCTCGCTCGCCTCTGAGACCGCACCGAGTTCCACTTAGTTTTATCACTTTCCTATTTATCAGCAATAGAGGACAGAATATTTAATTTACTCTTATTATTGATCTACAAGCTTCCTACAATTTTAGGAATACATTTATACAAGTTTATAATACGACGAGAGGAAACTGGTTATATGAAAACAATTCCTCGCCTGTGGCCACAGAGACGGCCAGCGAGCGAAACACTAGAATTTTTCCATTGCGTCTAAAAATATCAACATTCACATTAGAATTTCAATAAGTACAGATAACTTAAAGCGAATCTTTCAATAAAAAGTAGATGCTACTTTATAACAAAATAAATAATAATTACTTACAATATCTAATACTCGTTCGCATAATATCAAACATTCCATTACAAATTTAATAATAAATACTATTAGGTGTCTAGTTTCATATTGACCAATATGAATAAATACAAATTCATGCAATAATTGTATGAGTGGAATAAAAGTAAAGCGAAACCAGGTCTGTCCCCCATCGCCAAGGATTGTAATAAATAAAATAATAAATACAAAACATCTAGTTATAATTTGTATAATCAAAGTACTAGAAATTTACTTCACGCGAAGTCTTTCATATTGACCAATATAATCGAATTTAATGTATCACTGAAGTATGCGGCATTTGCAGAAATAAAAAAAAGTGAAATAGTGGCTAGCCCTAAATCGTCCTAAGGTCTCGCACTCATAATTCTCTATAGCGTCAATGTGTATTCAATCAGCGCCAAGTAGTGTAGAATTCGGGATATACCTTGTAACTCAATGGAAACTAAAATACTCGGCCACAATATCTGTGCACCCACCCTTTTAACCTATTGCAAAAAAGGAGGAGATTTTATGTACCACTGTGTTTTTATAGTACAAGGGGTAAATGGGTCATCTGGAATGCAATAATATCCACGTGGTGAGAACAGTGCATGACGTCATCGACGCTACAGACATTGCGACCGCGTGGCGCGTATGAGTGCGAGTGAATCACAATAAATACTAAAGCTATGAGATGGTACTAGCTCGACTGTGCCGGGGCGAATTCGTTACCTAGCTAGCGCAACTTGGGCTATAAAGTCGTCGGCGGCACTACGATGTCGTTCCGGCGCAGCGCTGTGCGGAAGGACTCGAGCGACGAACGCAGCGTGAGGCAGAAGCCGCGAGACGCCGGTATGAGCGGGAAGTCCGGGGGGATTAGGTCGCTCTGGCCGTTGGACAATGCCACCAACCTAGTAAAAAAATTAAGGTTATTATTAAAATAATAATTTATAAAATATTTTTGCAAAAAAAAAACAAACATGTGTTGCATCAGTATTTTTTACTAAATTTCGGTTCTCCAGAAACAGTAAAATAAAATAGTTGAAGGGACAGGTGACAGAGAAAAAAACTAAGACGACAAACAGCATCATAGAATAATTAATACAAAAGGAATATTAACACTAACCCCTCAAGCCTCTCGCACAGGGGGGCAGCTGACGCGCGCAGATGCTGTAGGATCTCCTCGCGGAATGGCTCGGGCGGGTTCTGGACCATGCGCGTCATGGACTGCACCAGCTTCAGCAGCACCATCTCGTTGTACATGCGGGAGTTCTCTTTGCCTTGTTGGGTTCCTGTTACAGACAGTTAGAACTTCTGTCTTGGTTTTGGAATATTTGCGCACATGATCTTATTGAATATACCGAACAGAAGTAAAAGATTATTGCAATTTTGCAGATTCTACGAAACACTAAGGAGTATTTCACAGAATCTGCATCTGCCTGTTGCCGAAGGAGACATGAAATCTGTTGTTTTTTTTACTGCTTTAGGCTGACGCAAGTATTTAGTGCTGTTTCAACGATCGGGCGACGGTTTTGCGCAGATGGGAAAGATACAACCCCATAATTGCTTAGCAAAAGTAACTCTTATTATCTTGGACGAGGTCACCAGGTCCCGTCTCCCCCTCTCTGCAATGAGAGTGGGGCAGCTCAAGCACGGCGTGAGCTGCCCCACAGTCGTACGTCGGATGACTTTCATCTCACCAGAATATAATAAAGAAAAAAGAAATCTACTTGCGCTACATAATATATTCCGCGTAGTTGGCTAGTCTATATCCTTGTCAAATTCAGGCAAATGCGAATAATCACTATAAATTGTTAGTAATCATTATTATCTATGATAAATATGTTAAAAAAACGTTCGATTCTTTGTATTATATTGATGAGTATGTTAACTCACCCTTCTGCTTTTCATAGCCAGCCTCGTTGAAGTATGGCTCCGCGTTGAGTATAAGCCCCTGCAGCGACACGATCACTTGCAGCAGCGAGCTGTCCTTGCCCCACACCTCCACGCCACGCCCCGACCACGTGCCCAGCAGCGACACGCACACCTGCCGGACATAGTTAAAGTACGCACTGCAGGCAACGAGCGTGTTATGCGATACGCGATATGCGTACTACGCTAACAACACCATGTGAGTAATGACACGCTATGTACGTACAGTACGTAATTTGCTACTACGTATAGCACGCATTTTAATACGCAGTATAAATTTACCAAATTACAATGATAGCTATAGTATTGGGTGTGAAATGTATGTATCATATCTCAGATGATTAGTTAAATTGGTGAAACCAAGGGTGTTTAGAAGTGCTTGTGGCATATCTCAGACGATAAGTTAAATTAGTGAATCCAAGGGTCTTTACAAGTGTGTGCTGTATGTACCTTTCCGTCCTCATAGAGGTTGGGATTGAGCCTGTCGGAACAGTATGAGTGGTAATGGCAGAGCGGCGGCGCGCGCGGGTACTCGCCGCCCAGCTGCACGTCGAACACGAACAGGCCGCCCTCGTAGGGCGTGTGCGCCGGGCCGGCCACCATCAGCGACAGCAGGTCGATACGGTCCTCGTAGCCGCGCACCCACACCTACACATATTTACAGAATGTCCAAAATTGTTAATGTGTAAATCTCAACTCGCACAGTGATGAATAGACAGGACGTGTCGCATAGTTGTTTTCGCCTGTAGATGAATTCCTTATTCTCCAACTACAAATGTATATAATGAAAACTCACTGTCATGCGTCAGGGGCGCGTCGACGTGCGTCACAGCATATTTACAATTTATAGACAGCCAGTACGCGTCAATAGGAATCGTGTCACTCTGAATCCAATAAGAAAACTAAGGTGATCAAATGTGGTCCAAGTGACGAGTAAATGCGACAGATGACAGGGACCCCTGTCATCTGCTCGCCTCCCCATCGGCAGTGGTTCGTAGCATTTTGAGTTTTGTCACCTAACTGCCAACGTCACCGCCGTGGGGAGTACTCACCCCCGGCGGCAGGTCGCTCTTGAGCAGCTTGATCTCTCTCTTGACGGCGGAGTAGAAGCTGCGCGGCTCGGAGGGCTGCAGCATGCTGAGACGGAAACGGTGGGCTGCTGGCGCCGACTCCAGCACGCAGAAACCTTCTGCGCCCGCACCGGGCTCCTCGGGCTCCGCTGCTAAATCAACCTCGCCCTCCGCCGTCGCCAGCGGCGCGTCTCTCACCGGAGCTGTGGGGTCAACGCACGGAGTCAAGTAGCGTTCACATCCGGTCGAGGAGAGCAGGCCGGTAATTAAACTGATACTTTTCATGCCGCTAATACATAAAAGATTCGCGCGGAAAAAGTACAACCTCTGCTAAGGTGTCAGGCTTTTTCGCAAGTTCTTCTCATTGCATTTAATTAAATACCCTGTTTAAAAATAAGAGTGTAAAAATATTTTAAATATTAAAATATATACTTTGCTGTGCGTAGATGCGACAGTTAAACATTTTAAGTAAGAGTGACTTTGACAATGAAGACTACAAATCCGGCAATAGCCGATTAGGGTTGGATACAATTTGTGAAGGATCGCTTGACTTGGCTTCAACAGTTAGAGATATTTGTAAAGGATCGCTTGACTTGGCTTCAACAGTTAGAGATATTTGTAAAGGATCGCTTGACTTGGCTTCAACAGTTAGAGATATTTGAAAAAGGTCTAAATTTGGTGTGAACAGGTCTTGGAAAATTTAATATTTGTTGTGACTTTTAACATTATTTTTGTAAAGAAAAGTTGCAAAAGATCGACAGATGAATATCGAGATGTTAGTACTCACGAGGTCCCTCCGGGGTGCCGGGTGTGGTGACGGTGGCGCGGCCACCTTCCTTTACTTTATTCTCCCCCTGCTCCATTTCATCGGCTATGCTCACCACTAAGGCGCCATATTGACTGAAAACAAGCGATACGGCTAAGACGCGAGTATAAAAATGACTGATAAGTGTTAACAAAAACATTTTCGCGTTAAATAGGCCGACACGTCCGTCGGCATTGTCTGTCAGGATGTCGGCAGACACCTGCAACTAGCAAACCGTTTCTAATTATGTTACGAAGAATTTCATTTGCTGCGTCAACAATCTTACTTCTCGCGGATTCTATACTTCTTATGCTGGTGAAATAGCTCATAAGCATACATCAAATTAATTATTTTCTGTGCACTGTACAGATTTTATATTATCACGATTTGCTATTTTTACTATAGCAACACATAATAACAACAAATAGGAAGCGGTGGGTATTATTTTGTAACTTAATTGGGATTGTTTTAATAAACTTGGGGCAGAGGAGGAGGGATTAAATACAACCACAATTTATATAGCAATAAAATATAACACTGACCAGATTATATTTTAACTTTATTTACAGTACACAGATTAAGCATTGCCTTACATTTTTCGCCTACCATTGGGACGTTTGGATTCTCACAAATCGTAAGAAACGCGTCGGCATAACCATCACTTTGTTGATTGGTTGTGCAGACTGCAAAGAAGCCACGAACAAGATCTTTTCACCCACAATTACTTACAAATATAAAATGTTGCTAATATTGTACAAATATTTTACACAACCCGTATGTGTTCACCTCCACCAGTCTGCATAGTTTTGTTTTTACGATGTGTTATTAATTTTGAGCATTTGACATTCTGTTTTTAAATATGGCCGTACAAAATTGAGAGGTAACGCGTAGAACACTTGGTCTACTAGTTGTTGCCAAATATTTATATATAATTATGACATTTCCTAGCATTAATCATTTATTCAAACGAATCATTAGTATTCATATATACTTGAGTTGTTTTTAGTGTCCTCCTTAAGAAACTGAGGAGTGAGGAGTAAAATCATGTGAAACAACGATCGAGCAAACGAACGTAACACCAGCGTAACGCTTTACCGCGCTTTACATATCGTGGGCACCTTCCACTGCAGAGTCATGTTTGACTTTAAGGAGTTTTCTCCATTTGCGCTTAGGACACTCTTTCTTCTTTTTATAGCATAGAGGGACAAAAGAGCAAGAGAAGGAGAAAGATTCATTCATAAATTGGACCACAATTTTGAGCAGAATCCTGTCATTTTCAGTGACAAATTAGGCAGATTACACAAAGTACCCCAATACATATATTTATAGGAGACACTTAAAGTCAACTTTGAATTATAGTTCATGAATGATTAATAATGTCGTTTCGTTGTCCTGTGCCTACAACACTTCGTAAGTACTGTACAGAAAAATGAGTTGTGTGGATGTACATCCTTTAAAACGTAAATAAATCATCATTCACCTATCCTTAGGTGTACCAAAAATGACAGCATACGGTGTAAAGTTGCCCTTTCGCATAGTACCACAATGACACATAAAATTTCTAGTAAGTATGATCCATTTATATTCGTGGTGTGGGCCAAACCTCCACAAATAACGATATAGGCACATATATATGGTTATACACATAGCTGCAGGTTATTTCCGTCTACCGTTACACGGTAACAAATATAACGTTCACTTACGACAGAAATCTAAACGATGTCACAGCAAATACAAACACAAAACCTACATGCACATGAGGTACAAACTAATCTATTTATCTATCTCTACTACAACCCCACGCGTTGTATGTTACAATAACAACAAGGACTTCTGTAATGCGTGTATTTTCCCCCTTTTTTATAGCATAGGGGCCAAACGAGCAATCGGAGCCTTTCGATGATTACCAAGCCCATGGACATTCGCATGATTGTTACGCAAATGCGTTGGTCCTCCTATCACTTTCCGTCCTTGGGGACTATGGTACAAACAAATTTCGGATAATCGTCCTGTCAATATCTGAATAGAGAGCTGTTTTACTAACCAATCATTCGGAGGTAGCTTCGAATTTGAAAAAACTTTGCCATTCTGTTGAAATTGATATTCTATTTCTAAATCACAACTAAATTAGTGGACTACAGAAAATGAAGTTTTAAAATTTACTACAGTAAAATGAAGTTAATTGATCGACGTGATTCGAAACCACAACCGGCATGGGATGATACAATATCGCAGGCACAGCCGTTCATGACGGCCGTTAACAACTCATTTCCATCTTGGATTCATTGGATCAATCTGATATCTCAATAGCGACAGCAATAATTTTATTCTTCAAATACACAACCTATAGTAGAAATTACTACTCTCTTCACGAGCAATACTACACTTTTTACCGTTAAATACTGAAGTATTGCGCCAGATGGCGTTCTACACAACTCCACTTATAATCGGTAAAACAGTTCTCGTCCCATTTGACAAAAACGCCTCCAAGAAATACGCATTACTAAAAAACTTGATTATATCTGGCCCACTAGGATAATAGGTTTAGGGTTACGAGACAAACTCACATGACAACATACCGACATACAACATATCCTCAACTATTGCAGCCAAGGACCGTGCAGTTAGGTGATACGCAAAACTTACATTAAACAAATGCCTACGCATCTACCGAATCAACGTCCAAACAGAGAAATTAAGTTACCACTTTTAACGGAGTCAATCTACCGGGTCATAATCTAACTACTGGTGAAAAATTATAAAAGTATTCGTCATCATAAAAAAAAAAAAAGTCTACGCCAAACGAAAATAATAATCTACTGAAATATGTACCTTTCTGCTAGTCTGAACTACTTAATTTTGTTTAATATAAGTAATGCGAGTCAAGGAAGTGCGCCTTAAACGGTCTGTGTCGTACACGTTGTGTGGAAAAGAGATGCAGACATGGCCTAACGCTTTTTAGTATCATTACAAAATATCACGAAGTATATTTATGTCGATGCATAACGAAAACCTTGTGTTTTTACGTATTAATTGATCGCAATCGCGACAATGACTCATAGATGCTCTTCATGGCTGTCTCAATATCCACCGTATTCATAACATACTAATGAAGTTTTTAAGTTGAAAAAAGAAAGAAGATGGGGAGCTCTTTGTCTCTCCCTACTCACGGAAGCGTGATTATTCTCCCCGCAAACCGCGCCTGTGCAAGCCAAAGACACAAAAAAGGAAGTACAATCTTCATTCCATTTCTAACAGAGGGATATGTTATATACCTTGCCCTGGCCATAATATATAGTAGGGGGACAAATGAGCTACAATTTATGCATATCTTGTGAATGATACTTCTGAGCCACTAAAGGGCACAAACATGGAAAGGGCTTTTTTATATACATTTCCTTTCAGATCCTTCTCCACACAAGTCAAGCCACATCTTATAATGAAGTGCACAAGGTTTGATGATGCTGTGCAAAACATAACATAAAGCATACACAATAGTGATATAATACATATATATGTATAGGGTTAAAGTATACACAGGAGTAGGGTAAAACAAAAAGTGAGGCTCACACTGAAAAGTGGTAGGGTAACTTCTCCTCAGTCGCGTTTTGCTTTTTCATTAAGTCGTTAAGGAATTCGGCCAGCTCTTGCGGCCTTCTCCTGCAAACAAATTCTTATATGTATGAAAATGACTCTCAGAGTTTTCTTTTTTGTTTCTCGAATCGTAAATTATGTGCTTAAATCATCTTCTGTTCCGTTTATATCGCTTGAAGTATAATCATTTTTACCCTGATCCTAATGTTGATTTAAAAAGAAAAATATGTCTATAGTGTTATAAAAATATGTCTCTATACAAAAAAATCACTGGAATGGGCTGCTCCCTCCCCCTGCGCTCCCCTTGGCGCCTTAGTACGGTTAGCAGTGTACCGGAGCGCAAGGCCATCGGCGCGCAATGCTCAGATAGCACAGACTGTAATACGCTTTGGCTATTGTACCAAAGCGCCGACATGACGCCGGCAGTATGCGGAGTAATGATATGACGTC
>JAFELO010000281.1:145802-182605 GCA_017140195.1 Eumaeus atala | reverse complement strand
ACACTGCACCAGCACTTAGTACACTGGAGCAGCTGCCATGACGTCATGGACGCCGAGTACGTTGCGAGCGGACTGTAGTATGTGTGTAGTATTGGGTCCGTACCGGCTGACTTCTGCGTGCGCCTTGACCAGCTGCGCGTGTATGAGCGAGCACAACTTGTAGCACACGTTGCGCGCGTTGCCCTCCACGTCATTCTCCGTATCTGAAACGGAAAGGCAACAAATATTAGCTCGATCACAATTTTCATTATTGAATAATAATATAATAATATCAGTGGTGTTATCACACCACGATAGATCAGTCGTGCGTTAAGTACCGTAAGGGCTTCTGTTACAGGTACTAGACAACGATAATATAGTCTTTTTTTTCGGGTTGTGTGAACCTTATCGCTTAAGGATATAAAAAAAGAATAGATGGTAACGGATTCTCAGTCCTATTGAGTATGCATTGTATAATTGGTAAAACTCGGTAAAGATTTCGGAGGAATAAAGTAACTAGCACTGTGACACGAGAATCTTAAGTAGCAGATAATATATGAACCTCCATGACCCAGGCGGGATTCCAACCCACGACCTCACGCGTAACACGCCCATTAATATAATCATTTTATTTATTTGTAAGCCGCTAACATAAATTATAATAATATCGACTAGGTATTAAGTTATTTTCTATTCGACAGGCGGCACTGAAAATCTGAATCTGTTAATCGACTTTGAAATAAAAAAGTGTTCAAAACACTATATTCGGTTACCGCTAAAGTCATGGTACATACATACCCAAAACATATATCCAAAAGTACTTCGGATACATTTTACGCTAGTGAAACCAGGGCTGCTGTGATAATTAAATAAAGAATTAAAATTTGAAAGTAAAGTTAAAGCTCGGATGGGATATTTGAATGAGGAGTGTGTGTACTCACTGTTGTCCGCGGCGGGCTCCATGGCCGCAGCACTGTCCGAGCCAGACGCCTGCGCCTGCTCGATGTTGAGACTGATCGGTTTCTTCGGGAAACTAGTCTCAATCTACAAGCAAAAACGTAAAAATATATATGTACGATAAACAAACGCAGCCAACGTATATGCTTAGTGTCAAGAATATCTAGTCAAGTAACTTATTCTTACACATAACTACGTTTTATAACGAACATGAAGCAGTGCACGCGCTTGGCCGTGTAGCGAGTCCTTTAACTGATGTGGTCAACTGTGCCAATTGAGCGCAAGCACGTAGCGACCTGTTCAGTGGCGGTTACACACGGCGTATACGCGTGGACGGAGCACGTTTTACACACGTGAGTATCAGATGTCAAATGTCTGGCGCCGCTTAAGAAATGTTCACTATGATGAATATGTTTCTGATTAATCTACAATTTAATTATAAGACGAATATTACCTCCATAGGCTCCACGGTGACGTTGGCGGCGACAATAGCGTTGGGCGCGTGGTCGGGCAGCGGGTCGGCCGGTTCGTCGGCCTCGTCGGCGGGCGCGAAGAGGCGAGCGAGCTGCTCGTGCACGCGCCGCTCGCCTGCGCGCGGAGTGCTCGCGCCGCGCTCACGGACGCGCTCTAGCAGACCCTAGGAATTTAATTTTTATATAATTTTTTGAAGTGAAACTATTTTATCAATGGCAATTATTTGTATATATACATAAATCACGCATGTCGCATTATACTTTAGCTACATTTGATAAGCCGTAGTAGCATTGTTATATTGGGGTAGTAGGTAGATATTAAATGCTGCCTGTATTTAATTAACATCTTTCAACTCAGCTGGCGTTTGGTCTGTACCACACCAGGAACGCACGTGCGTTTAAGTTAAACATGAAAATTACACTTGCATTTCGGTTTGATAAGAAGACGGAGCCAACCCGATTGTTTTCAGCACTAGCTCTTGCCGGTTAGAGATTATTATGAATATTAATATGAAGCATTTGTGTTGTAATTAATATTTAGGTATCACATAGTTACTTAACACTTAAAAAAATAGGTATTTGATAAAATGTTAAGGATTTACCAAGAAATGATCTTCATGAAAGAATGTCGTACCCATGAGGCGATCCAGGAACCGACAGTCCTTATACAGATACAGCAGTTTGCGCATAATCTAGAAGAAATATATATTTTTAATCTATACTAATATTGTAAATGGGAAAGATTTGATTGTTGAAGAAATCTTCAAATTGATCCAATAGTTTCAGTATCCATCCAATGCAAACAGGCAATTAAACTATTGGATCGATTTGGAGATTTTTTTATCACCAAGATCTTACATTATCGCGAATCTCTATATGTATTTCGTTTATTATTCTTTTCAGGTACGGACCCAAAAAATAAATAGAATACAAAAGAAAATAGAATTAACAATTAGAATTTAACGCCTGGTTGTCATCAGAGAAACGTGACGATTATGTAGTAACCAAATATTTATTATAAAGAGATCAATGCCGCTAGTGAGTGCTTACCTCCTGGCTCTGCAGCGTGGGGTGTTTGGCGAACATCTCCTCGAGGCGGCGCATGGCGACTCGGCCACGCTCGATGTGCGCCGCTACGCGTGGTTCGAGCAGGCGCGGGAGCGCGCTGGTTTCTGCTGCGCCCGCCCCGCCAGCTGCGCCCGCCCCGCCAGCTGCGCCCACACCCGCCTCCGCCACCGCGCCCACTGTCGTCGCAGTCGCCGCTGAGGAACACAACATTACACTTAAAGAAATTTTAGAATATCGGATCTAGAAATAATTCGTTATCACCAAAACATTAATATGATATTAATTCAGTATTGTCAGTCCCTCGCGAAAGAATTCGTTTCTTGTAGCATGCTAATTGTTTATTTGTTGACTATTATAATTCTTTTTTGAGTTTTTTTATTCCATCAGGAGAACTTTACGTGCCACACGGAATCAAAGAACTGTTACGAAGACATTTTACTATAGAATAATTAAACTTCTTTCTTTTTCGACGTTTCAGTAACCCCTCTGTTACGTCCATTATGACGACAGATAAATTACGTACAGGGACTACTAGGCGATGCAGGCTATATTTGTAGCTTGCTTATGTCTATTTCAATATTTGCTCACAAACGAATTATCTGATTTGCGACTTTTAATGTTAGTGTAATGTACATACCGGGAGGCGCGGGCGGTTCGCTGGGTGTGATAGGCGCATCCGGCGTGTGCGGCTCGTCGTGCGCCGAGCTCTGCGTCTCCCACGAGTCATCGGAAGAGCCATCCGATCCCCACAGTTCACCCTCCTCAGAGTCGTACTCGCCCACCTGGGACAAAGAAATACCCAATGTTCCAAATTTAATTTTCCTTACCGCAGTAGGGACTCTATTTCCTCATACCGATGGGGCGGCATACCGATAAGACCGGAGAGAAATACAAGGCGCGGGATAGATCGACTGACGGCTTCTCGTGGTATTTGAGGCACGGTTGAATTTGTAATACCAGTCTGTACCGAGGAAGCTGTCGGTGTTACACGCCATGCTCAATGTGCGTTAAGCCGCCGGTGCGGCGTCGCGTCATATTTCTCTCTCTCTCTTTCTGGTTGGACCCGACTTGAGTCAGATCGTATCTCAAGAGTGCACAAGTGTTTGAGCACACACTTGTACACTAAAATACGCATTTATTTAGTGTTTACACCTTATGTCTAATGTGTCATACAGCCTTTAAAATTAATTGAATGATTAAAGCAATGTTTATTAATTATCATCAGCATTTCCTCTACTGCTGAGCTTCGGCTTCGCCTATGGATGCCGTGAGTTTGTTTTGATACATATTTATATACTAAATACATACCTTGTACAAGTCCTGCGGCCAGCACATACTCGTGTGCCCGTCCACCCACCACACCTTCACGCGCCCCGATGGGAAGTTGTCTATTACCTGCAATAGATTAAAGTGTTTGTTGTCAAGAGCTGTCCGCCCTATAATAGTAATAAAAACGAATTAGGAGCGAAACCCTGTCTTACCTCGGGGTCTTTACAAATAACAATAGGGCATGAATGAATTCACCTGCATTTTTTTTCTAATAAAGCATTTCTCCGCATTTTACCGACAATATGCTATGAATTTTGGTCAATTAAAAGTATATGTACACAACACTATTTTGATGATACATATTTTTTAAATATTTTATAAATTTTCAATTAATAACAAGTCTCTACTCCGTTAAGACGTCCAAAACTTTCAATCCGGCCCTGCTTTTTACCAGAGCCGGATTGAAATTTTAGAGACGCTGATAAGTCGAGTAAACACTTCTCCAGACTGTCGAATCCGGCCCGGTCTCAGGGCCAGACTTCAGCGTCGGAAAATGTGTTTCCTCCTCTATTTGTGGGCGCACTCGATGGTAATCACCTGCCCGGCGGTACAGTTGGCGTCCTCGCCGGTGAAGTTGGCGACGCGGATGACCACGGTGCCGGGCCGGTATTGGAAGTCGGGGTGGTCCTTCAAGTCATATACGCTCATCTCGCTCTCGTACAGCATCTGGGGACTAAGCACAACACAACATCTGTCTTAAACATAAATTTTAGATACCTATTTTTTACTACTACTCTAAATAAACTGTTTCACTATGTACAGGTTTTTAAAAATCACCTGTGTACCAAGGTATAAATATATATAGTTTTTGGAAGCGTGGACAATTGATGATTGGACACCAAGAAGGATCGCAAGCAGGCGACAGACTAACATATGAATTCTCCTTTATGAGTATGTATGTCATACGACATACATACTAACGTAGTTGGTATAGAAAAAAAATTGGAACAGTTGTAATCAATATATGCTTATAAATTATACGAGAGTAATATTAAAAACAGTATAAAACTTTTTGTCTTAGAAGTAGCCGCCTGGCTTCAACCACGTACTCCATTCCCCAAAGACGCACAATTAGTGTCCGTTTTCACAAAATCCTATCTTAGTGAGCACCTACGTCCTAAGAAGAGCCCCTATGCAAAATTTGAAACTCCTACGACTTGCAGTTTCAGAGATTTCGTGATGAGCAGTGGGTTAGTGGGAACTGTGATACTGTTAGTAGGAGCTAGTGTCGCTACTGCACGTCTCGCTCACATGATACCGCCGCAGCGTGGCCATGCCTGGTTCCTGGTGGTCCACTGTAAGAGCACCACATCTGCATAACCACTATGTTCATGGCCAAAGTCAGCAAAAGTTTTTGCCTGCTCCCCTTTCTATACTTACTATAAAATTATGTCCCAAAAAGCTGTCTGTTTGTACGCGATTCTATCAATATCCACTGAAAAGATTTTCATCCGGTTATCGCCCACGGATAGAGCTATTTTCGAGGAATGTTTTAGGATATCATTTGTGGATCCGCCCTGACCTCGCCGGTCGGGCGGATCACTTAGTCTATACTAATATTACAAAGATGAAAAATTTGATTGTCTGTTTGTTTTTTGCATTGAATAGGCTCCGAAACTACTGGACCGACTCGGAAAAACCCTTTTATCATTAGAATCTGCATCAGTGATGATCATAGGCTATACAACATTCTAGCCTATGATCGTCACTGATGCAGATTCTTTTATCATTATGAAAACTGCTATAGTATCCAAATATAATGTGAGTAAAATATCATAGTAAATCCTTATTTAGCTGCAGAAAGTATTGACAACTCGCTGTCCTGGCAGACATTGTTGTGTCATAAATTGAATCTGTTGTCATAGTCAGTAACGTGTAATGTTTACGAGGCCGAAATATCCATGCGGGACGGGGTGCTAGTATCAGTGCTATACTACAAGTGTTACACTGCAGGTGTACTGACAGCGGCTCGTCGGCGCTGGCGTAGGTGCGGTACCAGTGTACGATGGCGGTGCGCCCGTGGTGGTCCACGCGCTGCACCACGCCGTACTCGCGGTGCTTCAGCTGCAACACGTCACAGATTATACCCAACTGGCTGCGCCGAGTCGATTCACCTGCGTCAAATCTCGACACATTTTACTGTCACACACTAAGAAAATCAGATGGCAGATGGGCCACTAAGTTGATGGAGTGGAGGCCGCGTCAAATACGCTCTATGTAGTCAAAAGTCATACATATTATTCATCATAAGATCTTATAATCTCGTGTTGAAAGTCAGTAACCACCAACATTAGTCCATTAGACCTACCGCAGCCTGAGAAGAACCAGCGTAACAAATTCAGCGGGTCGTCTTCGTTCCGTTGATTGTTAAAAATGCATTAAATAAATATTGATATATAATAATCAGCTTGAAACGAAAACCTTATTTATATTTCAGGTGTAATAAGCCTTTACCATAGAAACATTCTTTAATAGAATTATAAGGAAATCTTTGGAAGTTTATTGATTGGCCTGAACGTCTTCTATTGTTATAATGTTGAAAATGAACTGCTCTGCTAAATACAGTCATTGGGCCGTGTGTTAATTATTTTTTACTACTTTTAAATAGTTTTGTGCCTAGTACAAGTAATAATGGCGTAATATCCGTATGTCGGCAACGGCAGCCATCTCTATAGGGAATAGCCAACTGCGCAGGACATATTATAGTGCACAAGCGTGTGCGCAGGTTCAAGTGCATATCCCTGCTCCCTACGTTTGTCCTATTCCGATGGGCCGGCAGTCTGACAAGACCGGAATCAAAAGCGTGGTCGACGGCTTATCGTGCTCGCCGAGGCACAGGGATTGTAACACAGAAAATTTCCTGACTTCGGACTGTTATTACAAATTGAACTGTTATTACAAATAAAGCTTTTTTAGTAAAGTCGTAGACATTTTTACGAATATTTCCATAATGTATTGAGAACAAACAGTTGGATGCTAACTTCCTTAAATGTGTCTTTAGTTTGCGCCGTGTTATATGACCAAAAAGGTAAAGAATGGTACAATACAAATCTGTAAGGATCGTGACATGTGGCACGTAGATGTACTGATGAGACAACTAACCTGCTGGTTCTGCTCGATATTAGCAGCCCCGTTGATGACGAAGTCCCCCGGGAAGCACTCCTGCCCGTCCAGGTGGTGTATGGGGTACAGCTGGGTGGACGGTATGCCCATCTCGATCGTTCCATCCTATAATATAATCATTATTACTGTACGCAAGTCAGCAAATTAGGTGTAAGCTAAGCGTGTATCGTCCCATGACACTTGGGGCGCGTGACAAGTAGTGGTCTGATGACTGGTCACATGACGTTATAGCGTAAGGTGTAAGCTAAGTTCGTAGAGTATGGGGCGGTCGCCTGTAGTATTTGGGGAGGTACACCTGCCACAATACGTCGGCGCGGCTGGCGGTGTGCAGCGTCTCGACGACGACGCGGTCCTGGCGGAGCTAATACCTGCCACACGACGTTGGCGCGGCTGGCGGTGTGTAATGTCTCGACGACGACACGGTCCTGGCGACGCGGAGGCGGCGCAGGCGGAGCGCGGCGAGCCGCGCGCTTCAGCCGCTTGCCGCGGAGCAGCCGCACTGCCAGCTGCGGGGAGCGCGCGCCGCGCCCGGACCCCGAGGCGCCCGACGAGCAGCGGGACGACCATGTGGCTCCGCTGTGGAGTACAGTAGACTATACTTACACTTGGAGTATCGGTATATGCTATTCGTACTATAACGGGGTCACAATGTTAATGCATCTGATCGATGATATCTAGATAGACCCACAATGACGTGGATATGTCCGACGCGTATTTATGTATACACGGTCAGTACGCATCAATAGAAATCTGCTTGTACGCGTTACTTTGGTTCACTTTATTTTACTTACTGGATGCGCAATACGCGAGCGGCACTGCGAGGCGTCTGCGTACTAGCCGTGTTTAAATTAAAAACACGTCCCTCCATTACAGTATTCTAACTGCACCAAACGTCACCCCAGTGCAAAAGGAATAAGTTTCTTGTCCTAATGACCACACAACTATCTATTGTTATAAAGCGAAGCTAGAGTCAGCAGTTGTTAGTGTGAATCTTATTTGAATTTGAAGAGTGAGTAGAGGTAATCTCGTCTTGTTGTGAAGAATATAGAGTTCAAGACAAAACGATATATTTCTCTAGATCCATTAAACTGATTTTCATGTGGTTTTCACCCATGGGTGGAGCGAGAGGTTAAATCCTCTCTCTCTCTCCTCTCTCTCGCTATATATATATATATATATATATATATAGACAACCAGCCCTCGTTATACATACACGGGCGAAGCGGGCGGATCGCTAGTTATCAATATAAATGACCTCGCCGTTGTGTAACGCGTGCACAGACACGCAGACGCACGTACCTGTCGGTGTCGCTGGCGTCGCTGCTGGTGTTCTCCCAGTTGTCGGAGTCGTCGTCGTGCGGCTCGGCGGCGCGGGAGCCGTTCAACAACCCGCTCTCCTTGGACGGCTCCGGGCTGGGTGTCATAACATCGTCTTTTGTACACTTTCTCTGTTCGCGTCAAGAATGCAGTTACGTCAGTATGACAGCCCCGCCCACAACCAATAACGTCGTTGCGGTTTCAAGTAATTGTATTAATTTTGCTATCGGACCGTAACTGGAGGGTGCGATGTTACAAGAGCACGCATCTGTGTAGCCATGTTTATTGGCCAGTGTTCGCGAATCGCTCCAACGCGAACTGCAAGTTTGTTTCATCATCATCATCATCATTATCACACCTTATCGGTCCAATTTGTTTCTTTATTGTTTAATTATAACATCTTACAACATAAGTGACGTCACCCGATGCACTTGCAGCTATTCCATGAGGCTGTATTGGGCTTCTTTTAGGTTCTATAATATATGTTCGTATCGGTTCGAAAAAAAAAACAAATGACATAAACCTGCAATCACATTTTCCTATCCCGAGGTGTTTTCACATTCAATGGTTGGGGGTTAGGTTAGGTTAGACATGACATTAACAAAATGTTATAAGTAAAACCTCAAAAAAACTATAATAGATTTATGAGATATACTTTACACATGATGTAATATATGTTGTAGCACCTTTGTTAAGTCCTCACTTAAGCCACGGAAAAGCGTTTGTAAAATGCGGGTTTAGTCCACGCTTTGCCATACAACACAGTGTCGTGCTACAAGACGCCGTGCAGCTTGGTGGTGCCTACTGACCTTATGCCTGAGTCATTCTTCTCCTCGGTGGCGGCGTCATCCTGGCTGCCGACGGGCACGGCGTCGCCGCTCGGCTCGATCTTTATGCTGGGGCAGTTCATGTCCGCCTTCAGCGCCTCGTCCAGGTCCAGCTTATCATCAGCTCCGTCCACATCCATCTCGTGCTGTGGCACAACATTATACGTGACAATCTATTGAATATACTAAACAATTAGTAAATTTTTGTAATAAGTAGCGCCATGCTGCATTGCAACCGAAATGGGGCCAGCAGGTTCCAGAGATACCTCTCGCTCACATTATGCCACCGCAAAAGAGTTTCCACTGGCCCATTGGAGGGGTGGGAGGCAAAATATCTATATTATGTGGATGTCCATGAGCGTCGGGAGTCACTAAAAGGCTCCGACTGTTCGTTTGCCACATACACTAAAAAAAAACTACAATGAGCGATTTGAGTTTACTCCTCAAAACGAAAATCATGTTGAAGTGAAAGGTGGGCAAGAGACGTCCCACCGTAAAACGTTACTCCCAGGATTACTGTTGCGTACGTTTATTTTCTGCCCTCTCCCAGGTTTACGTACGTCGTACGTTTATTTTCTCCTTCCATTTTCTCACATTACGGACTCTGTTCAAATCGAATTTTTATGGACACTCGAGGAGTACCTTAAAAGAAAAAGTATCATTCTCTATTCCTTGACTTACATCAGCCGACTTGAGTTTCCTGTGAGCCGACGCCCGCTTCTTGGGTCTGGAGGGCAGGTGGTCTGTAGTCGCTTCAGTCTTGGCGGGTTTCTTGAGCGGGCGCGTCTGCTTGCGGAGGTTCCTGTAGCACTTACCTGCACCGAACAGCTTGTTAATAAGTGTATGTGGAAATAATGACAGTAGTCTGTATAAATATATGGCTCGAAATCAAAGCTAAAAAGTTCTATGCTCCTCCCTGGAGTTTTATACATTCAGCAAGATACAGTGCATCACAGAAGAATTGCAGGGGTACGAATGATGTCCATGCTTCAAGTCTTGTAGTGGTGGTGTGGCTCAGTAACCTGGGTTTGAACCCAGACAAAGCATATTGATCCGAGGATGCTACGCTTTGTACCCCACTTGCAAGAAGAGGGGACTAAAGAGCATGCGTTCTTTGCACTCCTCTAATAAGAAGAGGGGACAAAAAGAGCAAGAGGAGGAGGCGCTTTTGCGCACGGAGTATAGAACAAGGATGGGAACCTCACCCCCATTGCACCGTCGCAAATTTGGTGAGCTTGTCCTGTGGTGCGGGCCAAACCCGCCCTTTCCCTTTCTAGTCCCTTGAGGGCTGCTTGGCAATCATGACCAGCCGCCAAGCCGCATCAGTTTTTTGTGGATATTCGGCAAAATAATGCACCGCGAGCCCCGCACACCGCTGGACCCGACCCTGAGTCGGTTGAGGCGCGTAAATGCGTTTCCACGCGTCTACATAAATAAAAGGCACGACGGAAGGATGTAAGATCTCTGTCTCACAAGATACCTGTCGTCATAGACTGACAGGTAAGTTGTCGCTAGAGGTTTGTGACTCTCCAGTTGTTCAGCAGCATTTTAAGTTGCCAATTATATCGGTAGCCCTTGCCTGTTGTCCTCATATGTTCTTTACGACACTAAAACTATACATGGAAAGATTGTTTTCTATAAGTCGACGAAAAGTATAACTCACTCTGTTGTTTCCTCCACTGCTTCTTGCTGATGAAGGTGTCGTGTGGCCCAATGGTGAGGAAATTCCTGTCGCCTACCTGCAGCGTGCACGGCTCGAACACGTTCAACAACTTTAGCTTCTTTAGGTCTTCGCCTGGAACGAGATCAATCTTCGTGTAAAAAAAATAAAACTTGTGCAAGGGGCACAAGTTTTATACCCGATGGAAGGGCGAGTAAATTAATTATCTGACTTGTTATGATAAGTCTACAGATATTATTATTATTACGACTTTAGTACTTTAAGCACTTGTCCTACGTTACTAGGCTGTGCAAATATATATAATATCATGTGATGTATTTAAGATGTTATTGTAATTTTATATATTTAAGATTTTTATACAGAAATATATATAATAATAAGAATGATGTCGTCCTAGCAGAATCTCGACCACGGGGATCATCTCTATAGAGACTGGCCAACTGCGCAGGGCATGTACAGGTACACTCCCTGTTGTTCATTCTGCTATCCCGATGTGACGGCAATGCGACACGAACGGAGAGAAGTTAGGCGCAAAACCAAAGCCTTAACGTGCCCTCCGAGCCACGGGAGTGTAACACCGCCAACTTCCTGACTTCGGACTGTTATTAGAAATTGTAAAATCCCAATAACACTTTGGACCGACCCGGGATACGAACCCAGGATGGTAGTTGAACATGCAAACCACTATAACACAAGGCAATCGAAACAGAAATACATATAATACTCAAATAAACTTAGGCGGGATTCGAACCCGCGACCTCATGCGACGTGCGGCTTTCCCGGTTTAAATTATACGTTTTTATTCTTGCATGCAAAACCACTGAAATGATTTAGCCGTAATTGGGCCCAGATATAGACAATAATTGAAAAAAAAGAACATGAAAAGAAAATTATCCCGAAAAAATATATGATTCCCTAACATAGATTTAGTAAAATACCAAGATATAAGTGGGCGTCTTTAAACCGTCGATATAAAAGAAGTGCAATTGTCAAATTATGCACTTTGTAAAAACATCTTAAACACATGCGCGTAACGTTGACATTTTAACGGAATATGTTTAACTTTTGCACTGTAAAAACTACTTAAAATCATACACGTTAGGTTGACATTGCAAAAAATATGTTTATTTACAATCACGGATGCTTTACAATGACAGTTGAATATGAGATCGTACATCTTCCACTGTCGCAAATTAATGTTCTCTAAGGATATGTTTTATACATATTCACCCGCGCACAGCTAGTAACAAGTTAATAATAAGTTTATAAGTTATTTTTTTTCTCATTGCAAATGATTTTTGTAAATTGTTTATAAGGATTTTTTTTAAACCGAAGCTTAAAGCCGGAATGTCGCTAAATTTGGTACGATGAAGTGCCATGATGCTTTGTAACGTAATGATGTGTTTGGAGTCCGTGCCAAATAAGTTTCTAAGTACTGTAGTTTGGGCTGTGCGTTGTCTGTCTGCCAGTGAATCAGTCACTCAGTAACGGAAGAGTTTTATATACGTACAATAGACAGGTAGAATATTCCATGATTCGTTTGAAACGTTCACGTCCAAACGCTAAAAGTAATAACTAATAACTGGGGAATCGTTACGGATATAAAATCTTCGGCAGCGCTTTACCGTAGCAATTAAGGCGCTAATGAACAAATCACATTGTGTAATCACTTAGAGTCACGCAACTCGTACTGTACGCTTCATACTTAGGTATTCGTTGCTATGCGTTAACCTAAATATACTTAGAATATGTTATACCGTTGGAAGTGTGTCCTCAAAAGTGCAGTCACATTGCCCAAACATCCACATCACCAGCTCCCAAAGTCCTATCTGTCCGTAAATACAAAATTGGGGCCGATTTCGATAAGTTCGCGGGACGAATTTTGCGCTAAATGATACGACTTCTATTTTCTTGTTTTTGCTTTTATTCAATAGATGGTGCGATTTCATTATAAATATGATATATCATATGACAAGCCTGCTGATATTTGCCGAAAAATACAATTTGTTTTTTCAGCAACGCTCGTAAAAGAAGGTAGTGCAATTGCAATAGAAATAAGCCGGCACGACCGGAGGGGTGCCCCTCGTTCACAAGATACCACCGGTATTTGATAGTAAGTTACTTGAAGTATATATTCGGACGTCTATGGGTGTCGGTAATCATCAAAACGCTGCTCGTTGCCTCTTTATAGTATAGAAAATGCCCCGAAAAAAAAAAGTTTGATAACCCCTGCCCTAGGACTTACCCTCCACGAGGAACTTGGGTTGTTGCGGCGCGGCGGCATCGGCTGCGTGCGTGCACAGCGCGCGGCACTGCCAGTGCACCGACACGCTCTCCGTCACCACCGCCTCCACCGTGAACTGTACACACACCATGCTATGACTAGCGGCGTCTCGAGGTTACCTCCGCTTCATACAAATTTTAAACCTCTATATGTGCGTAACAAATTTTTCATAGAAATAATTCGTATATCTCCACAGGTCTCCATCAAGAGTTTGTATTTTTTTAACAGATAAAGCATATCTAATTTAGCCACCATTTACTGTTTCCATTTTACATTGTAAATGGTGGATAAATTAGGTATGTTTCATATTAATTTCAAGTGATAAAACTCGCAACTATAGCTCAGTCGAACTGGTTGTTCTGTCTGGCAATCTGAGTTCTGCGACGCGACGTTACTTACCCCTTAACATCGAACATAATTCGAAAGTGAAAGGTGCAGAAATAAGAGTGGTAAAGTATTCCGGAGTAAAATCAAGCGTAACACCACGTCTGCTCTCATTCCTCCCACTTTTTCATACCGCTTTAAATCTTTTCTTAAGGAGTAAGTTCAAAAAATAATATGTATTAAAAGTGTCTTGTATTCTATTTTCAGGGTCTTTAGTGGTATCCCATATAAAATGTCTCGAACACAGTTTTAAATTTTTTTATATTGAAACAGTAATGAAGTTTAACACTTTGAATCTTTTCCAGTATACCTGTTTAAAAGTGTCAATACCTGTTGTTACAAGCAATAAGGTTTAGATTGGGATAAATATTCAGAGCAAGAAAGCGCGATGCGGGACATTGCCTCACAAAAACAGACAGAGCTGATGGCGACACATAGGTACACATATAACGGAAACGGTCATCATCATCATTACCGGTCCACTGCTGGACATAGGCCTCTCTCAATGAACACCCGGCCCATTTTCCTAAACGCGGCCTCCACTCCAGAACCTTAACGGACCATCTGCCATCTGTTCTTGAGTGTGTGACCAGCCCATTGCCACTTCAGTTAGTTTATTCCTCGCGTGATATCGGGTACTTTAGTTCTATGCCTTGTGTGCTTCGGTACCGAATCCTGTCGGACAGACAAACACCCAAAAAAAGCACGTTCCATAGCCCGTTCAACAGTAACGTTGCCTATAAGTAATTGTGCAACATATATAATGTGTAACCCTTTTAAGTGTTATATTTATCAATATGTACCTATTCGAATCCCTGTCTACTTGTATTCTACTGTATACCGAACCCTTACCTTGTGATCATGCATCTTGTGCTTCCTCGCAGCCTTCATCTCCTTGGTAACGTGTAGCCAGTTGGCGTTGTCGAGCGAGCCCAGGGGCCCGTACACCACCTGCCCCGGGTAGAACTCCGACGACGAGTAGGGCGTGGCGCGGCGGCGGCGCATGGAGTAGTCCTCCAGCGGACACGTGTCGAGGTCCGGGTACTCCAGACGAGACCCGTCGCCGGACACGAGACGGAGTTTACTGTGGACGGCCTGCGGGAACAAACAGTGCCTACCTTAAATTTAAACATATAAGGGGTCATTGCTGGCAAATTGGACAGACAACAAGGGGGCACCTTCCTTGGTATACAGAGCTAGTGGCATTAGTGCATTGTCGCCCATTCGGGCGAGCACGACTGGGGAAGGATCGCCATCGTGGTTCACGTCAATACAATTTAGAAACTTTAATGTGTACGTTCGTAAAAATATTTTTATTTTTATTTTAAAGTACCACACTGGAACTGCTCAGTTTAAGCACTAGTGATCACACTAAGTAATGTGCATAATTCCTTTCTAGAGCAATGTGTACGCCTCTACAGTAGGATAACAGAAAATGTCCAAGCCTAGAAAGGGTTTGAAAATTTTAAAACAGTGGTAGAGAGCGTTTGTGTAGCAAAGTCTATTCACTGGGCATGTCTGGGCTAGGGTTGAACCGATAGTACAATCGTCGTTCAGTAAAATATTCGTAAAAAGTTCAAAATGATTGAATAAAAAGCAATCATTTCAGGCGGTTCATGTGACGGGTTATTTCTCCTGTGCAACAATATAATAAATATTGTTTGCAAGTGGTAGCGCTAGTGCAACCAGCTCTCGCGCGGTGCGGTTTTGAACAGGGACTTCCGTTTTTTTTATATAGAATAGGGGGCGAACGAGAAATCAGGGCCTTTTTTACGACTACCGACGCCCATGAACATCCACACATGGGCCGCCAGCTACTCACAAACCACATGAAAGGCGAGACTGACGATGTCACCTTACGGCGGTATTATGTGTGCGAGAGGTATTGCCCAGGTCGTACGGGCCCAATTCCGCTGCAATGCAGCATGGCACTACCTCTCACTAAAAGGTTAGTGGTAACTTAATAGTGTTTGCACTTTGGCATTTCTTTTTTTTTTATATTGAAAAAGAAATAAAGTGTAACACTTGCAATCTGCTTTCAAAGAACACCTGTTCATAATTGAAGGTTTATTTATATTGACATAAAATCCCGCTTTGCCTCTCTTGCTGTCTCATCAACTTCACCACACACGCGAATTAAATACACAACTGTATAAACAGGTTTAGAAGAGGCCAAAAACAGAAACGTCAAGTGTTCCAGGAACAATTCTCTGACAGATTTAAAGTGTAACACTTATGAGTGTTACAATTGTGAAGGTAATCGATTTCGATCAATGAGTGGGTGGGTGGGAAAATGGGCAACGCAAGGACCTACACTACCTCTGGATACGCGATGATGTTTCTAATGATTAAAATGTTACATATAAATTGAAAATTACGTAAATAGCCTTAGTGTCTACTCATGTAGACACTAAGGCTATTTACGTAATACGTCTTGGTTACAGATGAGAATTCTATGTTAAGATTTTACAAATTATAAGCAAGATCTTTTTTTTTTTTATAATCCCACACGTTTTGCGTTATTATTGTATTCATTCATATGATAATTGCGCGGGCGTTGGTAGTCCTCGAAAGTTCCGATTACATTTTAGATTCTATTAAAAGTCACTGTTGGTACTAGGTAGGTAGATGAGAAGTGTGCTGCGTTAAAATATTCACCATCATTGTGTCACGCGATTTTACTCCACACATACATATTCACATATTTGACGTCCAACTGGCGCATTGGTAACAGGGGTGGCGGGTTCGAATACCGCCCAGGTCATGGACGTGTATCTATGTATTATATGTATTTTAATTTAAAAAGACTTAAAATATGTATATAAACATTTACTAAATTTATTTTAAAAAAAAAAACATATTTCTTTTATCTAGTACATACGGGGCTACACTAACGTGATGTGACAAGTCCACAGACATTATTATTATTAATTGTTCATACAGCGAGCCCTTACATCTTTTAAGGGTTAAACATAAAAAAAATAGTAATAACATTCAATACTCACTTTGGAAGTTCCAACCCATGAATCTAAGCACACGGCGAGATCAGGTGTGAACTCCTCTAGCGGCTGCAGACGCTCGCTAGCCACGTTGGGGATGACGTGCTTGGTACCAACGATCTGCAGTGCGGCCGTCATCACAATATCTCTGCAGTACCCCCTCTGCGTGTCCTTCCCAGCTATGAGACGGCGCACTACGTCTCCCGGCATAAGAGACCGATCGGCCAAGCCAACCTGGAAACGTTAATCATTATACTATCTAGACTGGCAATGCCGGCGGTTTCGCTCGAGATTCACATACTCCACTCGTATTTTTCCCAGCATGGTGACGTGTCACTTATAAACTGCCTCGGTAAATAGGCTATCTGACACTGAAAGAGTTTTGCAGGACGGAACAGTAGCAGCACCTGTGATTGGCGTTAAACCATACAAACCCTATATCATAAGTATAGATTCGTGTTAAATTAGAAGTGCGAGCAAACAATCGAAACCATGGGTGACTACTGACTATCGATACCCATTGACATCCATACATTAAGTGCCTATTACTGAAAATGTTATGCACAGATGATCGACACACTTGCATGAAACAAATAAGAATAACTATTAGATTTCTATTGTCATAGCTACCTCCACGTCGTGGGCATCAATCAAATCAATAGTCATGGAATATGGAACACTCTACACAAACAATTTTTTTTTATGTTACCAAATTTGAGCTTGACATATTATGGAAATACAAGCACAAATTTGGACTATTTGTACCACTAATCAGAAGAAAGGAATTTACGTAAGACTACGACCTCTGATTGTTTGTTTCTACTCCTGTGCTACAAAAGAAATATTCTAACTTTACTTTAATCTTGGGAGGACGAAATTCTATTGCATTCTTTCTTTTGCATATATATTTTATTTTTATTTGAAATTTTTATGACGAGAAATCCAATACTGAAAATAAAAGCAACAAAAAAGAAACACTTCAAAAGTAATTTTTAATTAACACTTTTATATCTGATTTTAGAAAAAAAAATGTACACTAAATAATACTTGGATGGTGGCTATGATAGGACTTTGACGTATGATTCACTCCTTTCCAGTACATAACAACTGAACATTAAATTTATTTTTTTAAAAGTAAAGAAGTCGTGTTAAGAGTAAAACACTATATTTTGGACAAATGAAGCTAATTGTTTGTTTTTGGTGGTATTTCTTCTCAATAGTTACATTCATTGTATTTTATTGCTTCTGTGGATTGTTTGTAGTGTGTACTATGAAGACCATTTCATTCATTCATTACCTTGTGGGTCCAAAATTTTTTGCACCCCAACTCCTGACACCCCCAAAAAGCCCCGGTACATTTGTTATAGATTTTTGTATAGCCCCTAAGGGCACAAACGAGAAATTGTTGATTTCTTTTACAACTACCAATGCCCATGAACATCCACATAATTAATATGCTGATCCATTGTTCTCCTGTCTTCCACCCCATCAATGGGCCACCGGCTACTCTCAAACCACGACATCAAAGGTGTTATAGTATCATGCATGTGAGAGATACCTCCCTGGTAATGTCAGCACATTTCGGCTGCATTGCTTTATTTAAAAATAAAATATGTTAAGATGCAAGTGAAATAAGGCTATTTTTTTTTTAATTTAAAAATGCTAAATGTATATTGAGATCCATTGACATTATGCTATAAATAATAACAAATAATAACTTTCATTACAATATTACTTATTGTTTAAAACTCATTTGTTTGATCCTTTGCTCTTTGTGTCACTACCTCTTGCTAAACAACTGAACTAAAACAATGGTACTTCACATGGCTTACATGAATAAATCCAATAATGAAGGGCCCATAATGGCTAGTTTCATATTAATTTCCTAATAAGTATGTTAGAAACTAAACTGGCATATAAAACTACAAAATCAGTATTCAAGTTGTATGTGCATAGAGGTGAACATTAGGAGCTCGAATAGCAACTTGATACTTCACAGGTGTAATTTCAATATTATAACAAATATCAAACTAAATTTAACATTTATACCCAATAAAGTACTTCTATTACTTCTACTTGAACTAATCTGCTGGATACAATCATTTATGAGACTGTAATTATAGAATGCATTAGAAATTGCCATATTATGACAAATTCAAAGTTGATACTCTTGCAATATTGCAAATACCAAGAAAATAAATTTCAAAATATGTATTTATAACCTACCTACACAAAAATCTATGTCACGTTTAAGTAAGTACTTTTTCTTTGGTTTGATTATTGTAATTGAATTGAGATGTTATAAAAGTAATCTAATTAACATACTAAGTATAATCTGAGTACTAAGTAACTAGGATTTTGGTTTCTTAACTTGAGTAAGTTGAACAAATTATTTTTGTTATTGTCTTCTAATAAATAATCCATTGAAATATCTGCTAATGCATTGATACTTAAAAATTCCAAATAAATAAAGAAACTTAAAAAGAAAAATATTTTGTCCCATCCAACCGAAATAAATTAACTTATCATAGATAAATTATCATTTATTATGTGTGTTTGAAGACAAGAGATAATTGAAAATTATGAAACTTGAGCAAGGGCAGAACATATAAACATAATGTATATAGTATATATAGCATTATTTGATTTAAGACTTATACTTAATATTTTATTGTTTACAGATTAAAAATAACATTTTTTGCACAATTTCAATTAAATCAATAATGTTAATTACAATATGTGGGTACATGAATAATTTTGTTTTGCTGGAATTTGTTATCCAATTTTACAGTCTTTTAGAGAATTAAGTGCGATTTTTTACCTAAAATTGAAAACAAATGTAATTGTTTTTGTATATCAAAAATAGAGTTTACTAACCGATTTTTCGGATATGACCCTTTCAGTGCCTGATGGATGCCAGACAACGCGAATTTCGCCCTTCTGTATAGGTGTTTCTATGTCGCTTTCCTGGTCACTAGAGTTGGCTTCGTAGTTCTCCAGTACCAGGCCGAAAACCACTTGACCGTGGTTGTTGATTTTATAAACTTCATCTTCGTAAAAATATTGGAAGTCAGTTGGTGATCCTGGATTTTGCCCCGCCATATTGACGGGAAATATTTAAAGACACAAATAATTTTGTATTTACGAGATTATGTTCTTTCTGACAGCTGATTGCAATGTGTGGCGCATGCGTCAATTAATTATGCAACGGAAACGCCACTTATACGGCCATTTGTGTTAAAAACAAGAAAAACACTGCTCTAGAATTTACTGAAATCCTTCATTTAAGTTTAGTATTTCTTTTCAATAATATGACTCTTGATTACTTAAGTAAATGATTATAGTGCAAAAAAATCTGATCAGTACTTATTTATAATCACTATATCAAATAATCGATTTTTAAGCTACATTTTGCTCTGTTTAATCATTTTAATACGTTGTGAGTATTATTATAGTGGGGGGGTTTTATTTTGAAAAAGCTTAAAGTGTGATACCTGTTGAGAACCAAGCAAACAGTTTTATCATTTCAGAAATGTATCATTACAAATACGTAAAAATATTTTTGTTAACGATTATCGATTTTTTCTGACGTTATAAATCAATATCAATACGACATTGACAGTTTAGTTCGAGATTTCGGTCAAATAACAGGTTGCCATTTGGGGATTTTTGAGTTTGTGTTTGACAACAATTGAAGTAGAAGGACAAAGTACAAAAAACAAAATAATGAAACGTTTATTGATAAGATTTTACGTAGTTTTTCTATCTCATAAATGTCATTTCTAACGATAAATTACTTTAGTATAAAAATGTATTTAATACTTGAAAAGTTTGTGTACTTAATATAGAAGTAAGTACTTACCTACCCAGTACTAATGAAATTAAAAACAAGTTCCGTTGAATGCTATTTAATTGTTAAAGATTTTTCGTTTGTATTATTTTATCAACCTCTTAGATTCTATAAAATTTAATGAATCTGAAACTCTGTATCAGAAGATATTTAAATAGTAATTCTTTTAAAAATAATAAAACAGATAAAATTATTTATACATTTTTATAAACGTTATGTTCCTAGATCATAATTATGTTTGTCCTTATATCAATTAATTTCCAACATTAATATTGTTCTTGACATCCTTACAATTTAAAAATATAGCGCCACAGCTGAGCAGTGACGTACTTGTACATCCTCTGTTGAATAGCGATCAATACCGCGTTATCAACGCTGTGTGGGTGTTTACTTGCGCGTAGTACCAATGCAAGAACTCAATGAACTAATCGCGGATTACGCTTATAATTATTTAAAGGAAATGTAAACCAAAATGCCACTGCCGGAGCTAATAAAGCGCGCGTCGAGCTATTTCCTCGGCCTTGAGTTCGACGAGAATGAGGAGCCTCCGGATTACGTGGACAATGAGATATTGTTTTGTAAGAACAACGTATGTGTCCATCCGCCGACGATCGCGCGACATGAGTTGGATATCGTCCACCATCCAGGATATTTGACTGTCACAACGAAAGTGTTCACCGATCAACACAATAATGCGAAACGACCGACGCTATTCCTCAATTGGATACCAAATACCACGCTTAAACGATGCCCATCGGCGGTTGAGACGAGTCCCAGCGACGAATACGGATGTAATAAGAGGACACATCCGCGGGATATTCCGGATAAACCTGAGGATACGTCTCGGAAATATGCGAACGAGAACGCATTCTCAGACTGTTCGGAGACGACTAGTCTTAACTCAAATTCGGATAAACAAAGCCTTAAGTCTAGCGATACGAGATGCACTCAGAACGATACGACACACGAGGAATTAACGACCAGTTCGAAACCTACGGTGAAATCTGTTGATTGCACTAAAAATGTTTTTGTTTCGATCGATAATGACGATTCAAAAGAGCATTATGAGTTTAACCAGCATAACCGATCCCAATCTATGACCTCGGTCAACATAACAATCGCGAACCCGAATATAGAGAACGTTGATTTGACGCCCGATTCCATTTCTGGTAGTTTCATGAGATCTCTCTCTTTGAGCTCCTGCGATGAAGGCAATCCGAACTGGATGAGTACACCTGAGTTCCTGGCGTTGAAGCACAATTTAGTTTTTCCGGACAGCGCTCAGAGCTCTCCCGTGCCTCAAAGACGAGCGCCGTTAAAATGCCGAAGGTAAGTCTAGTACAATATAGACAATATATTATTTATCAATGCATTATATAAACAATGTGACGCCGAAGTTGTAAATCATTCACGATTCGGTAGAGATGGCTACGCTATCGCTGTTTCCTGAGCATGTAATTTCTTTTTGGGTGTAGATTGACATAATTTAGTTGCCAGATGATGGTCTGATCGTTAGACTAATTAATAATCAAAAATCGACGATAGGTCGGACTCGCCTATGAAGTGTCTCGTAGCAGCAAATTAAAAAAACCGCATATCACTTCGACTACCAAATCGTTTTTATTCAAACCAATTTTCATGTCAAGGTTTTATTAAATAATTAGGATTATAGCATTTAATAAAACCATTGTTATTTTATAATTCATTTCTCGGACGTTTAAGTTACAAGTGGAAGGGAGCAGGAAGGGGGGGGGGGGGGTTTGCGCTGAATCAAATGTCTTTCTCCTTATGTTCATTTTTTGTTTACGTTAGTAATAGCATAGATTTTGGTACACGTACTACAATTGCAATATGATCTCAGATTTTTTTCAGAGAAATAGTGTAATAATGTGGGTACTCTTATACATCTGATCATCTGTGATCATGCGTCCTACTCTTGTTGCTCTGCTCCAAACATGGTTAATCGTACAGACAAATACATCATATATTTTTTGTTGGCATCGCTTGAACTGATTGTTGCGAACTTTGGCCTTATCCACAGCGACTTTTGTTCGGCTTTGAATATTTATTCGTGGTCGTATATGGTTATTAACCTAGTACCTATGTGTATCAACACAGGGTTTTTTAAATCGCCGTATTTCACTACGGCTAGACATATTCAAAAACAGGGCCGTTTTGATTTGTGGCAGGCCTACGATTAGCCGGATCAAGTGCGGCTGAGTGAGTTCCGTCAGAATATGTTCGGCATTATACGTTATTCGATAAAGCTAGGCTTATCGAAACAAAGTGAATCATTATCTGCCTCTTCTAGTTCCGAACTTTAACACAGCCGGTGATGCTTGATATGACAACAACAATGGCATCGATTGTCGAATATAGAGAAAGAAAAACTGCCCAGATAGGTTCGAAGATTTAGGCGGGAGCGTAGCGTTTTTGAAAATGGCTAGTCGTAATGTTATACGGCGATTTGTACAATATGACTACGACACCTACATGGTAAACCATGCTTGCATGCTTAGCAATTCCCAATAGTATTTACAAATTCATCTGGTGTAGCCCTCTCTCTCTCTCTTGCTCACCTCAAAGAAGCTAAACAAATGGATATTAATATCCATTTTGCCAGCTTGTCGCCAAATGTGACGGTACTTCTTATTCCCAGAGAAATAAAAAAAGCTTATCTATGAAATGGATGCGAGCGGCTGGAGATCTGTCGTCCTGGCTTTCATTGAAAGAAAAAAAATATACATTTCGCAATAAATAATAATATACTATAGTAATTATAGGTGTTTCATGCGATAGTATTTTATCATATGAGTTTATAGCGTTATACTCGCCGGGTGTCTCTTTTTAAAATAAATTTCTTATTATAATGCAATGATAAATAATCTATTATAAACTGAGTTGTAAACAAATGATCTGTACTTGTCCAAAAGTATTCGACGACGACGGGCTGGTTTAGTTGGTGTGGCGGTTAGTCCGCGTGTTACGCCAGAGGTCGCGGGTTCCACTCCCGCCTATGTCAAGTATGTTTGTATGTGTTATATGTATTTCTATAAATATATAAAAATATTAAATATATGTTCGTTGTCCAGTATCTGTAACACAAGTCCTTACGGTACTTACCACAGGACTAGGCTAAGGTGATGTGATAAGTCCACATAAATATTATTATTACTAATATATATTTATTATTTAACTGGCGCGAGCCATGAAGACGTGTTGTTGTTGTTGTAGACAAAAAAATGCAATAATTCTTATGGAATGGGATTTGGGCGTTCTTTCCAAGATAATAATAGTTACTCTGGCTAAATTAAATAACTATCGGGATGCATATATAACATAATGGGAATACGGGAATCTGTCCCCTTATCGGCCACAAACTCACTTAGACCATCGTGTCTTATAGCGACCGATACAGCTGCAGTCGACACTTCCGTCAGCACAGAGCAGTAAAGAAAATAAAGGGCGTTATTTTTTAATGCTTCTCGAGAAAGTAGGTTACCTACCCGTCTGCTGTACCTGATGGATGATGATAATTACTTGCTGTTGCGTCATGTAATTGAAATTCGTACATCATTATGCGGAGCACGCGTGTTGGATCCTTTTCATCGACCTTTCTAACAAAGGTATCAACCAGGCAAACGGGATTCTATTGTTTGGACGATTCCGTCTGTCTGTAACCAGGCTGTATCTCATAAACCGTGATGGCTTGATGGTTGAATTTTTGACATTCCGTTTGTATTTCTGTTGCTGACATAACAACGAATACTAAAAAATCTTCATATACCTACTTAAAATGAATATATTTGCGCAACGAAATCTTCAATTTTCTCATTTTCAATTCAATTATCATCATTATCACCATCATCATATCGTCATCATTAGCAGCCATTTTGAGCCCATAGATCGATATCAGCCTCTTTCAGTGAACGCCAAGACCATTGAAAATGCATTTAAATTTTTCAATAGTTTAATTTCTAGCTTTACTGTATGAGTTTTTTTTTTGTGGAAATTCTATATATTGAGGATATTATTACCTTTTTTTTCCGTTACGTGACGGCCGCGTGGAGGGGGTAGACGATTCATCGATGACAAGTTCCTTGGCCTTGAATGTTGTCTATGATACCGGTGACTTGTCCGTTGAAGTTTCACTTCTATTATTTGTCACAGCACACATTTTCACACGGCTCGTTGGGGAAAATAGATAAGAGTACATTCTTACGATAGGCGCACACCGTCACGAAGAACCGACAACCTGTCAACATTTTAATTTTTCTCTTGTTATGTCAAATCAGTATAACCTCTAACGCATGTACATGGGCGCACTCATACTTTTCACATTTAACCTTGCTCAAACTGTGGTCAAAGATATCAGTTTATTATTACACACAGGAGAACATAACCTGGTGCCACTTTAGTAACATAGTAGATAACTTTAGTTAGCAGTAACACTTCAATGCCTGCTTCTTGTTAGATTCTGTCTATGATAGGACAACGCGTTGCCGCAAACGTGTTCGGCCTCGAGATATTAACATTAATAGTTTACATTATATTATTTATTTCACTAGGAAACCGATGTTACGTTTTAGTTTAATGTTAATACGAATTTAAAAGCGTCGGCATTAGTATGGGCTCGTTTGCCCACACATATAAAAAAATTAAGGCAGGACCGAGATTGTATATTTGTAAAATATCTAAATATTTTTGATTGTAATAATACTTATCTCCATATTACGAATCTAAATATATTCGTGTCCCATACCTAAATCTAGTGTAATAAGTTTGTATAACATTAGAATAGAATAGAAATAAATCTATAAAAAACATTACAATGACAATAATATTTAATTTTACATTAGAAAAAGTAGTACCTTCACGCCTGTTATACCAGAAGAGGCGTGCTGGTACATCCACAACTCGTAAGTCCAGTGGATATACCAGCACACCCACGAGTAGCCAAGGTACTGAGGGCCATGATGTTCTAGGTGGCCTATGGCCACTTCGGGCAATGTAATGTAAATTTACAATAACATTTAATTTTACAATAACATTTAATTTTACAACAACATTTAATTTTACAATAACATTTAATTTTACAATAGCATTTAATTTTACAATAACATTGGCACAGACTTGTTGTAAGAGGTAGCCTGCACTGCCCAATTATTCCAGCACGAGCGGGTAGATAACTCTCACATGACTCCAGCTTAACGCAACAGCTATGTCGCGCTTGTGCGGTTTTTAATCCTCGGTGGCACATTGGAAGGAACTAGAACAAATCAATAACAATTTCAGAGAGCCACGTGCGTGGGTATTCACCAACAGGTTCCCTTTTTATTGCTCCTTATTTATTATGTTATGCTCTATATATCTGCTATTGAGGCAACATGAGTGCACATGACCGACATAAGTGCAAACTTAAGTCTGTAAGTGCAACGTGACGTCACGATGACGCAAGTTGCATGGTTTTTACATCCTACATGTGTACGACGCGCCTGTAGAAGTTTCCACTTTAATAAAACAATGTTATTGTCAATGTTTTGGAGCTACTGTAAGTAGGGCATTCAATCGATATTGGAAGGAAAGCTGAAGAATGTTAAGTATTGCGTACTTATCAGCAGGTAACCGTCCTAACGTCGATATTCTATCGCGAAGTTATTAATGAGGTTTTAGCAAGAGGTAGTGTCATGCTGCATTGTAGCGGAACTGGGCCGGCATGGTCGGGGTGGTCACCTCTCGCTCATACAATACCGCCGTAAAGTGTAGCGCTTCGTGCAGTTTTTGAGTAGCCGGTGGCCATAAAGAAGGCTAGCTTATACTGTCTGCGGCCGTATCATAAACTGTTCAAAATAGTCAATTACTAATTGTTACATATCGAGGGATGATTTAGCTTAAATAGCGTACATTACTCGTTAACCAAAATACTTAATCATAATATGGCGGCGTAATTCGACTGTGAGGACGTCAGATAGCTACTATAAACTTCATAAGACTACCGAGTAGGCAGCGAATAGGCATAGACTTAAGTTAGTGTCCTCTAATAACGTACATACTAGGTGGATTGTACGCGGCCTAACACAGATTCATTCAATTCTAAAAATCATAAACTCCGCTCTGGAAAGCCTTGACGTCCACCGCTGACGAAAATATTAAAAAGTACTTGATTTAATTATGGGAGACCGCAGATTAAAAATTAGAGTGATAGCCAAGATTATATGCATCTCTTATAAGCGAACTCAAAAAATCATAGCCAATGAATCGGGTTTCCACAAGGTGTCTGTGAGATGGATTCCGCGACTGCTTTCAGCTGAACAAAAAAGTACGCGTTTGACATTATCACGTGACTGTTTGGAGTTATTTGCAGCCAGTGCAGATGATGTCCGGTCGTCGGACTCTTCTTATGACGGTGCCAGATCCGCCGTATTCACTTGACCTAGCACCGTTAGTTTTCTGTTCCCTAACCTAAGAAAGCACTTGGGAGGTCAAAGATTTTCTACAAACGACGAGGTCAAAACAGCAGGAGACGAATTTTTGACCCTCATCTTTTTTTTCAACGGTCTACATGCTTTAAATGGGAGCTTTTAATTGCAAAAGTGCATCGAACTTGATGGTGATTATGTAAAAAAATAAAAATATAAATGATTTGGTCTGTGTTTGGAGTTTTTAGAGTGTTTGGAGTTTTCTTGGTTAGGCCGAATACCTTTCAATCCTGTCTGTCCAAGCCTGTCATCATAAATTAATGTACCTTCGGCAAATTTTTTGATTGGAATTTTAATAACACCAATTTTCATATTAGGTTTCTATTCGATTTAGATATCAAAATATAATCACTATTATTCTTTTATGGACATCATGACCTGGGGGTCATGACGTCGATTCTGGGAAGTTGGAGTATCGATTCAAGGAGGAACTGGAATAGCATAAGAACTGTTAGCACCATCACGCGGTCGGAGTTCTGCTGTGACCACCTTCCGGCTCCATCATCAGGCTTTGTTTTTTTTTTAATGTCTCCCATTTAGGACTAGAGCCCTTGTCAAGACTAATCATTTGAGCCCAAACATAGTTGGGTTCTGATTTTTTAATATCCAGGTCCCACTACCACCTACCACCAAACAAATGTAAAGTCGTTATATCTAATGTCCTTGTCAAGACTAATCAAACGTCCAAGCATGTTTCGATGTGCTTTCGATATTTTACCATAGAGTTCCCGTGATCACTACGAAGGTGTACACAAATATCCTCGGTCGTCATAGCATAGCTTCACGTGATCAGAGTCTGAAGAGGATCTGATCCAGGTCAGATGTCGTTTTCTATTCGGCTTTCGTTCAACGACGATTGTACTGGCAGAGAACGCTGGTCACCATGTCAGTCATCTAGCAACTCTCGATGGTGCTTAACAACAACTCGTAAAGAATACGATAGCTTTTTACACCTGTATTTCAATATACGTCTCCGCTTCCTCTTAAATAGTATATAGAAAACTCTTCTCAACACAAATGTCGGTAGTCAACCTCTGGTGTTGCAGATGTTAATGGGCATCAGTAATAGCTTGCCTTTAGGTGACGGGGCTGCTCGTTTGCCCCCAATATTAAAAAACCCTCTGCTTCTGTTCAGATTCTCGGTGGACCTGAGTCAGATGCGCTCCCTGCGGCTGTTCTTCAACGACAACGACTGCACATGCGGCCAGCTGGTGGTGGCGTCGCGCGAGTCTCAGTACAAGATACTGCACTTCCACCACGGAGGGCTGGATCATCTAGCACAGGTGCTGCATCGTTGGCACTCCCTGCTGCACAATATTAAACTGACTCCAGGTACGTACTAGCCGCTTTAATTCCTTTCTACATCTCTATCTATTCCCTATACTATAAAAAAATGTAATAGGTTGGTCTCTATTTTCATCATTATCATCCCTTATCGGTCTACTGCTGCACTTAGGCCTCTTTCAATGAAGACAACCGATCTCCTGCTACTCGCATGCATCCCGGACCGTCTAATGCACGGAAATCGTCTTCCCACCTGGTGATCGGTCGACCAACACTTCGTTTTCTTAAACGCGGCCTCCACTCCAGAACCTTACTGGCCCATCTGCCTTCTGTTCTTCTAAGTGTGTGACCAGCCCATTGCCACTTCAACGAGCATATGCTTGTCTCCATTTTACTTCATAAAAAAACAAGCTCATGTCCGCAACTTTGTCCACGTGGACTACAGACAGGACCACCTCATAGTATAAGGGGCATGATGGCCAAATGAAAAATCGGAGCCTTTTCACGACTACCGACGCCCATAAACATTCGTATTGTTGTCCTGAAGATACGTAGCCCTCCTTTCCTCCTCCCTTCCAATGGGCCACCTACTACTCACAAGCCGCACGAAACGCAACAGCATAGCTGTGCTGTTCGTGTTTAGGCATCTACATGAGGATGGACAAAAATTTGGAATGTACTGCTCGATATTGCCACATTCTATGCCGTAGGGTTTAAAACCGTACTAATAAATATTTTGATTACTTTATTTTATGTTGTAGGATCAGAAGAACCCAATCTCCCGTACCGACATTTCATGGTATGCCGCCCAGAGGTCCAGAAGTCAGAACAGCATCCTGAGGAGGGAAAGGTTCCCAAAATCACCCCAGAGCTGTTCTACGGGAAAATCATGAACGGCAAAGGTGTTATAGAGGACGATTTGTTTTTGAGGAAGTGTATCTTCTTTGGAGGATTGGATAGGGAGTTGAGGAGGGAAGTCTGGCCGTTCCTTCTCCACTGCTACCCTTACAACTCCACGTACGACGAGAGGGAGATCATCCTGCAGATACGAACGAGGGAGTACGATGAAATCACGAAGAGAAGACTGGAGAGGATGACCCCAGAGCAACACGCGGTGTTCTGGAAGAACGTACAGAGCGTCATAGAGAAGGACGTGGTGAGGACTGACAGAGGGAACCCCTTCTTTGCCGGCGAGAATAATTACAATATAGAGATAATGAAGAATATTTTATTGAACTATGCTGTATATAATCCCGTTTTGGGGTAAGACTTTACATATTCTATGTAAGATGTGGTGCCATGATTCATTGCACCGGAATTGGGCCGCCACCACCGGGGAGGCAACGTTGTCGCGTTTCGTGCGGCTTATGAATAGCCGGCGGCCCATTGGACGAGAGGAGGGAGGGCGAGCAACGCCTTTGAATGACCTTAATGCGGATGTCTATGGGAGCCGCCAATATTTAAAAGGTTGATTTTTCGTTTACCCCCGTATATGTACTAAAAAGAAAATGTGATGATGATTCTTGATGAGCTTATCCAGGGCGATGGGCGTCGGCAAAAGGAAACAGAGTAACGACTAGAGCTTTCACTATAAGAACAAACAATATTCTGAAGTGAAGGGCGCCGAGGTGTTCTGACACTTGGTTACTTCTCACACTGAGTGTTTACTCCGCATTTTTCTATAGTATAGGGGGACGAACGAGAAACCGGAGACTCTACAACTACCGACGTTCATGAACATCAGCATAATCACTATGCCGATACGTTGACTTCCTTTTCACCTCCCTCCCATCCAGTGGGCCATTTGCAATGGCCAGGGAAATCCTAATATTTGTTTTATACCGCCGGCCTTAAGTATCGTTTCTTAAGGAGTAAACTCCTTGTTTTTAGGTACACGCAAGGAATGAGTGACCTCCTGGCGCCGGTGCTGTGCGAGGTCAAGTGCGAGGCGGAGGCGTTCTGGTGCTTCGTGGGTCTGATGCAGCGCGCCATCTTCGTCTGCACCCCCACCGACAACGACATGGACAATAATTTGGTAATTATAGTATGTCATGTCATAGAGGGGCTAGAAAACTGAACTGGGTCCCTAGGGACCGGCAAGGGAATAGGGGTGGACCAAGGATAGGATGGGATGATATATTTAAGGAATGATGTGGTTCAGACTGTACGAGGAAAGCGAAAGACAGGCAAAAGAGAAGAGAAATGGGTGAAGCCTACGCCACAGAAGCGACTGCCACAAGTCAATGATTAGAAATATAATAATAGCAATAATAACTTATTAGGTATGGAATTACAATTAAAATATTAGTGTAACACAAATAAAATAATTGAATTGTGATAAGATACAGCAATCATTATAATATATGTATATTTATAAAAAAAATGCATGTTCTAACTGTGGTACTATAAAGGATAGCCTTTATTTTATTTCTGTAGCCTGGGGGTATCATTCGAGTCAAATCCACATATAGATAATATATGTAGATCAGAAAAGCCATAGATGGGTATATCCGTATTAGTTAATAAAGAAGGAAGATGAGAATACATTGCTATCTTCGTCTATCTATTCTCGCGTGCACATTGCGCAGAGAGAATGAAATGAAAAAAGGGACATGTAGTAAACCGCATTTGCTTTCACTTTCGACTTAGACAGGCGCATTTAAGGCTGGCCCACCGACTCTATGTATATTATTTTTACTAAATCCATCCCAAGAGAACCATTCATTTTAACGTCTCAGTCTAAACTAATACTAACGGGATGTTACTGCTCCTTTCATCCAGCTCCCTAATGGCATAGGCAGTGAGCACAGAGTGCAAAATGTAAAGATTCATGCAAATTCGTGTTGCTTTCTCCACAACTTAATTTATACTTTACTAAAGATTGTAATCTGTACCAAATCTCAATCATTTTTTTTAGTGTTTACGAGAAATAATAACTGTATGTTATTATTCTATTCCTACATACACGCTTTCACCCCTATTATATTGTTTACATTCATTCAATGTATACTTCTTTCATTGCTTCAAGGCCCTGCTTACAGATCCAAGGTCATCTGGTCTCCCACAACCCAAGCACGGGTGAGGGCTACCGTGAGTTTTCGATAAGGGCACACCGCATGGGAGAGACGAGTTTTTACACAGAAAACCCACCCGGAGTGTGCTGATGCGGCCTAAGTTTAATATTTTTTCTATTCTCCAGTGCTACCTCCGTGAATTGATCAGGATAATGCTGCCGAAATTCTACAAGCACCTGGAGAAGCATATCGACGCCATGGAACTCCTGTTCTGTCACAGGTGGATCTTGCTGTAAGTGCGCGTGTCCTTCCGTTTCTCTTTATCTGACACTCAAATGGAACGTCAGGTAAAAACTATTAAAAAGTAATAGACTTCAGAAAAAAGGTGACTAGTAACTCCACACATAGACCATAATCTGTTAGGGTTTCCAGACAAATATACAAAGCGACGCGCGGTATCTAAGTCTAATCGTGTGAAATAGAGCGTAACACCAGCATAACGCTTAGTAGCGTTTACGTCTCAGCTTACCTTTCACTTTAGAATTACGTACGTAAATGTCTTTTTGCGCAGTCAAAGTTAAAGGTTAAACTTGTATCCCGCGATCTACAGGTACTTTGTTTTAAGCTAGTGTGGCTGTAATCAAGGGAGCTATTGCATGCGAACATTTGACTAAAACTATCTGTTAGTACACCGCTTAAAAACTGCTGACACACGTAAATGTATACAATGGAAGTCAATAAGAAGAGTTTTGTTGTATTTATCTAATTCGATGTAAATGGCCAATATAGCATTATTTACGTACTACCTTTAACATAATTTAAAAATGAAGTTTGTCATTTCTTTATTTTTTGATGTTTTGTCCTAAGGGTGAATCAAATTTTAATATTTTTTTTTATGTTTGAAATTGTACACTTTAAGGCTAGTCCCACTGTCACCTAATCATGATCGGATGATGGTGCTTCTAGGGAAACTCATTTTCTTCTTCTGCAGAGGGAATACTGGGATGTTATTAGAACCGTTTTCAAGAAAAGAAACACAAATTTAAAATAACAACAATCACAACACATGTTCACCCCAGCTCCCTAACGGGCTAGGCAGAGTGAACGGACATCACAATCCTGCATACCTGCCTTGCCTCCTCCACATTTTTTACAGTATAGTGGTACAAACGAGCAATCGGAACCCTTTTACGGCCACCGATACCCATGAACATCAGCATAATTACTATGCCGATGCGTCGGCCTCTTTTTCTCATCCCTCAATGGGCTACTGGCTACTCACAGACCACACGAAACGCGACACCGTCGATATCACTTTACGGCGGTATCAAGTGAGCGAGAGGTCACTGCTCGGTCGTGCCGGCCCAATTCCGTTGCAATGCAGCATGGCACTACCTCTTACTTCATTTATCATATTAATTGCTCTCTTCATAGAAACCCGCCGGTTGGGAAGACTTGTTACATTTACATCTACATTACGAAGGCACACTTACGCACTGATGTTATGACCCGTCTGCTTGATTGTGCAGATGTTTCAAGCGCGAATTCACGGAGCCCGTGGCGCTGCGCATGTGGGAGGCGTGCTGGGCCACGTACCAGACGGACTACTTCCACCTGTTCCTGTGTCTGGCCATCGTCGCGGTGTACGCCGACGACGTCATGGCGCAGGACCTCAACACCGACGAGATGTTGCTGCACTTCAGCTCCTTGGGTGAGACAAAAACAACACACCCTCACTCCTCACCCCCGGTGCCATGGGTGTTACCTCTTATTTAAAGCGATGAAGAATAAAAGCACGTATCATAATTATTTATATATAGATTTACAGAGATACATTCTGACTTAACGCCCACACACGACTCAAATATGAGGTCCAGTACTCAAAATAGTTACCCCCTACTGCCACAACGTACGACGGGGTGGTGGACTCTACAATCGTTCGGTCGGATGATCGTGACGTCACCATTTAACTCTTAAACAAGTTTGTTTGTGTTAGTGCTGGCAACCTGGCGGGCTTGGCTCGCTTGGCGGCGTTACATACTATTGAAATATCTCCAGTCGTCTCTTGACTATTACTTTACATTTGTAGAAGAGATTATTCATCACGATTAAGCGTAAGTCACATAATTTCCATATTTAATGACTCTCCATGCCATTATCCAGCCGTGTAAGCACACGAAAATGATGAAACATTGTTCTATAAAGTCCGATTGTCCAGTGAAGTGAGTTCTAAATTCAAATACTCTTTCCAGCCATGTACATGGATGGTCGCCTGATTCTTCGCAAGGCGCGCGGCCTGGTGTACCAGTTCCGGCAGCTGGTGCGGATCCCGTGCACGCTGGCCGGCATGTGCCAGCGCTGCGGGCCCGGCATATGGGACTCCACCCACCGGCCCAGCGTCGAGTGCACCGGCCAGCACGACTTCTGTAAATACGCTGTACAGTAGTGTGTGCAGGTGAGTGGCGTAACAACAGAATGTCTCGGGACCGGTCGGAGGGGAGCGTGAACCAAACATCAGAGTCCCAACCGATGGATTTGTTACAAGCCTAAAAGGATATAGTTTCGCCATTCGTGTAGGATACACAGTAGAAGTGCAACTTAAGAAAGAAGATATTGAGCTGAATAACCACCCTTTGCCGACTGACGTTATTAAGTGGACTGTGTATTTGTATGTGTAATGATAGCCACACACATAAAAAACTAAGTACTTGCTAACTTACAGTGTTGGAAGATTAGCATTTGTTATACACTTTTAACTGTGTACTATGTAAGCCTAAACATTCGCGCGTGTGGCTACGTTATGCGCACACGGTAGAAGTGAAACTTCAGAGAGGTTAGAATGAGAATATCAGTATCTTTGTCGTCTGGCAACTATTATTAATTCACGATAAAATTATCCTAATCTTTTACTTGGAAAAGTGTGTGTGTGAAGCTCCAACACGGTACAAGTTACACTTCAGACACTAGAGAGACGGATTTAAACGGAAAGATAAAAACAGGGTTTATTAAGTATTTCTACCTGACACGGTAGTAGTGAAAATTTACAAAAGTCAACGAGAAAAGTAATAAATGTAAAATAATAATGGCTGCCGCCTAAACATCAACAGCTGTACGCATCAGTATAAAGTAGATGGTGCTTTTACCAGACATTCATCACGCTATAGAAATTTCCGAAACTATTGATCTACGCTGTCGCTTCGTGGTGATGGATTTTCGTTCTATCGCGACCCCGATGAAGTTTCTCTTCACACATGTTAGAGTTGGAATTGTATTGTACAAATTTATTAGTTGTAACATTTGTTTGAAAATATAATATTTTGTTATGTGCTCAAAATTAATAAGTAATTTGCAGAGCATACATGTGATTTGAGATATTGCCTACGTGACTATTAGAGACATACAGGGATAACCAGATGCCGTAGGAATACTGCTTTACATTATCTAGTCTCTTCTACAATCATTATGTGGTTGACACCGTAGAAGACCAACATAAACTACGTATTAGTCAATAGAAACACGTGATTTTATAAAGTGATACAGAAAAATATATCGATACTTTTTCTCGATTTATCGAGAGTATATCTTGCTATTATAATAATAGATACCTACATCGGTATTTTCTCTCGCTCCGACACTATGATTTTTTTATTATATTACATACACTGCATTTTTTATAACATATATAAGTAAAAAAATATTAATATGTTTGATAAGTGTACTGTCAATTCTTGACGGAAATTCATATTAACACTTGAATAAATAAATAGACTTTATATATTATTTCCACAATTATTTAATTTAAATTTCGACTTGTCATCATTAGGTAGTTTTCCTGAAATAATATATAAAGTGTATTTATTTATTCAATTGCTTGCATACGCTAGTTGCATCCGCATGTTAAGATAAACAGAGAAGGTAAGAGACATACGTTCTGGACATAAACGAATAACCTCTACGGTAACTATGGAGATGAGTACAGAATATTAAAAGATAGATAGAAGAAAAAATATATAAAAAGATAAAAGGTCCTGCGACCATGTATTGGAAAATAAACAGTATTAAACAACAAATTGTATATGTTTTATGTTATGTGATATGTAGTGATTTTTGAAACGATATATACAAGCGAAGGTTTATGACAATGTGGGTAGATCGTCAATTTGATGTTTGTGGGGTACTGTTATTTTAAATATGGAACGCTTTTTAAATATAGGACTAGAATTTTCTGGAAATTTTTATTTACACCTTTTATGTATTACAATAAATATGATGAATTTGAAATTTATTTACACGTTGCTTTGTGTAAAGCATGGACGTGAAGTAACAGTTATACACTTTGATCGTAGGTTGGTAACATTGAAGTTCTTTTTCAAAAATGTTACTGATGGGGTTTTGTTAGGATGCCAGCTTAAGTTTTAGCGACACATATCACTGTAATGTCGTTGTGTTCTACACATTTCATTACTCCAAGTCATGATGTGTGTACACTTTTCATGACCTTGAACCAGTCTTGAATACGTGTACTACACATTTCACGACTCGGAACTAGTCTAGAACTAGTAGGTTCTACACATTTTATGACTTGTAACTAGTCATATGAGAAGTTTATATGCGAATTTCTAATATCGCGAGCGTTGTACCTGCATAGAATTGAATTATACTCGTACCTGGAGTAATTACGTGGCCATATCAATGTTTGATCGTTGCTTAAACACTTCATACACTGTCCATTTTTCATGATGGGAATTATGAGTTAGGCTGAAGTGACAAAATACAGCGTGTTTAAAAAAACAATCACGGAGGGTAGTCAGTATTCGATTGTAACTTTAAATATTAAAAGAAAATAGATATATAAAATATTACCTAATTACCTTCAAAAACTTCAATACACAGACAACATCCCTACATTCACATTAGAAACACAGATTTAAATAATTTTAGTGTGTATTTGTTAATAATCTTTCCCAACCATATTTATCGAAATCGTGTGTGAGGTACATTTGTAAAATTTTTATCGTACTCGCGGATACCGTGGCATCCGTAGGATACGCATCATCATCATCATTATCAGCCCTTATCGGTCCACTGCTGGACACAGGCCTCTTTCAATGAATGCCAAGACGACCGATCTCCTGCTACTCGCATCCATCCCGGACCGGCTACTGCACGGAGATCGTCTTTCAACCTGGTTAAGGGTCGACCAACACTTCTACCTAAACGCGGCCTCCACTCAAGAACCTTACTGGCCCATCTGCCATCTGTTTTTCTGAGTGTGTGACCAGCCCATTGCCACTTCAGCGAGCTTATTCGTCGCGTGGTATCGGATGTTTTAGACTACCCACGTTTTCTAAAAATAATTACACAAAGTTCCGTGAAAGTTACAATATTAAAATGTTTTAGTTTTGTTGTACGTTTATTGGTGACATTGAAGCATTACGTATCGCGCCCTGAAATATTAACAGTGTTGAACAAATTCACCTGTACTTGCACGCGCGTCTCTTGGAATATTGAAATCTTTGCACCTAAATGAGTGCAATTACATGAAGGATTCTGTAAGAGAAAATAAATATTCGTCAGTAGTTATGTGTAAAATTTTAATACGAGAAATGGCACGTGGATCCGGGTACAAAATTTAACTGAATGTACTGCTAGCAACCCTTCGCTGTTTGACCCGCATACTCCATCCCCAAAAACGTTGGGGGTGGAGTTTCGTAAAAGGCCTGCAAAATTTCAAGTTTCTTGGTGTTATAATTTC
>JAFELO010000281.1:122987-145750 GCA_017140195.1 Eumaeus atala | reverse complement strand
CACTCCATCTACAAAAATGGACAGTGTATATAACATTTTTGTGAATGAAATGAACAGAGATCCCACTGTGAATATTTACTGAAATTATATAATATTTTACCGTTTCGATTATAAATGTGATATGTATATTACGTCATGAGTGTATATTTACATAAACGCTTCTTCAGCTTGTGTGCTCGAAGTGTATGTTCTGCCTCAGCTACGCAATTGATCTCTATTCTACAGTTTTGGCCCGCTTAACTATTTATCTACTTTTATAATATGTCTAAAGTATGATTGATGTATAACATTAAAGTGCTACAAAAGGTGCCATGACACGGCAACGATCAGAGCTTTTAAAGGTAACTTTTGTATAACCTTCGCGACGTGTGCTGATGCCCTTAGATGATGTTGTTATTTTTTTATAGTACACTGCGACAAACGAGCAATCAGAGCCCTTCTACGACTACCGGCACCCATCAACGCCAGCATAATTACTATGCCCATACGTTGCCCTCCTTTTGACCTCCCCACCAATGGGCTACCGGCTACTCACAAACCGCACGTAACGCGACACCGTAGTTGTCACTTTACAGCGGTATCATGTGAGTAGTAGAGTATTTTTGAAACACGAATTATTAATACTAATGTCAATAAAATATGATTTCAAACATAAAGAAGAGATAGGCAGAGGTGTGCTAGTACATCAACTACTCGTAAGTCCAGTGGATATACTAGAACACCCACGATTAGGAAAGGTACTGAGTTCAAACATCGGATCTAATAAAACTTAGAAAAAGTGCACTTTCTTTATTGAAATAAAATTACTCAATTCTATTAACGAGATGATTTAATTCTGAAATAACGTGAAAAGCTCTGGTCAACCTTAACAAAGGTGTCAAAATTGAAACCAAAAATATTGTTCCACATTTTTTAACTACAAAGTCGAAAATGAGTCCTTTTAGTCTTGTGCAGACAACGCTATGTCCTACGGTGGTAATTTAATACGTAGATAAAACAAAAGTAAGAAATATTTGTTGATTAATAAACCAATAACAGCAAAGTTGTGTCCATTGTTTGGTTCGCCATTTGTATATTTTGTGTGTATTTGAAATATTTATACCATTAAAAGAAGTAAGTCGATTCGATAAGTAACTACCAAATAAATGTTTTAATTTCTACTAAGTGGTACCTGTGAATGAAAACGTTTCTTTTTTATATTGCTATTGTGATATATGATGCCGTTGGCAGTTTTTTGTAATCCTACTTTTATTATATACGAACGTGTGTTTATGCCGGTGTCCAACAGGCGAACCGAGTGTAATAGGAACATGGAATAGCCCTTAATGGTATAAATATATCTCGGATAAAATATCTGTTGACCTGTCGATGAAGTCAAGTTGGCGCTCTTGTACAGTGCGCTGACGTACCGGCGCTACGGGTCGACCGCGGGGAGGTGTAAGGGAAACTAAGAGAGCTTTCACGATCCAGCGAGGTCTACAGATCGTGTAGTGTCTGAATTCATGCGTATTTATTGAGGAATATCATGCGTTTTGCTAAACAATGTGTCAGGTATGATTATGTCACAGAGAATTAAATATGCGCTTGTAATGATGTAACAATCGCAGATAGAAGTCATGTCTTATAACAATAAATGTACTATAACGGCATGTTAATAGTTGTTTTATTTAACTGGCTGCACCCCGCGGTTACGTCTAAGTAAATCTATCCAAATTTCTATAGAAAGCATTAATTTTTTTTCAGGACAAAGTATTTTTATGCTGTTCCAGGTTTTAATTTACATATGCCATATATCATTCAAATTCGTTGACACTTCCCTTTCGCGACATTTTCATCACCTATGGACGTCAAGACATTGTAGTTCTTTTTTTTTGTTTAATTTGATTTTTCTGCAGTACCGGCCAGGTCATAGATATCTACGTAGTGTAGTGCGAGTATATAGTGTGATAAGTCAATGTGCGCGGACCTGTCATATCGCGCGCCTTAGTGTCCAAACGTGACATTAAATGGCAGGAAATTGCGTGTCGCACAATTGCTAGTCAGTGTATAATTGCATATTGGCTTTATCACAGGAAAAGGTCTCGACGCGCCGGCTCTATACAAACTATCTTTACTCACATAATATTATGTTGAGAAGCATTTTTTATAGTATATGGGGGCAAATGAGCGATCGAAGTCTTTTACGACTACCGACGCCCATAGACACCTTATTGTAATGCGTTGCCCTACTTTCCCCCTAGCTCCCGTAGGGCCACCGGTCACCTAACACACCCAAGGCACCAGCGAAGTCACTACGACAGTGTAACGTGAGCGAGAGCTACTTCTTCGGTCGTGCCGGCCCTTCAGCTGCAATGCAGTATGGATTACCTCTTACAATATGGCTGAGCAGAGTAAATACTTGAGATGAACATGATATATTCATAACAACCGCAGAGTCAATATCGCATAACAGGGAAAACGTTATGTTAAACGAGCAGCAAGACGACAGGAGAATAAAAATGACCGGATGTTTACTGCAACCTAACTAATGTGTTCATAACTACTACCATCTTTATACATTCTTAATGATGACGGCTCAACAACTACATACTCAGTACTATACAATAGTAATGCTAATATTATTAAATGTGGATTATGTTATATATTTATTAAATATGGAAATGTAAATAAAGTATTATAAATTAATTATGGTGCGTCCTTTATTTTCTGCTCATAGCGGAAGTCGGTGCTTGTAACAAAGTGACGAAATAAAAGTTACAATGAATATTTACAAAATGGCCAGAACATTACGATCGTTAGCTCATCTCGAATAGAGACAAATGAAAATCCATTTTGATCATAAACAGCGCTGGTGGTGTTGGGTCAGTTGCATCTCAGTTCGTTAATAATTTTTGCCTCAAAGTAATCGGCACAGCATCTCGGGAAGGGGCAGCGGAATTAATTCTTTAGTACGGAGCACGTGTTGTTCAGAACAAACGAGATATAATTACACAGCTGAAAGATTCTGGTCAATTATGATCCAAATTCATATTGGAATTTAAAATCATGATGAATGTAATTAGGCCTCAAGGTAAAATTTTCTTAGATAGTAGTGGCTTGGTTGGTATAAGAATATTGAAGGACAAAGGTGTAACATTAGTATACGAAATGATACTAGGATAAAGCATAATACCGAAGATAGATCCAGACGTCACGAGATTCTAGAGGATATTTCGAAATTGTTAGAGAATGGACAACTTAAACGTACCCTCACTAAGGTGTTAAGCCCAATCAATGCAGATAATTTAAAAGTGGAGCATAAATTAATATAAAACAAATGTATGATAGAAAAATTAGTTACCGGTAGTACTAAATTATAAAAAAATCAATTCCATCTAGATTTTGAAATCTTGAAATAAATTATATTTTTTTCAATAGCTTGTGCTTTACTTATGACATTCATGGAACGACCTCGTATGCAGAGCATACTTACCACAAGTTACCATTTCAGTATTCTGCTTTCTCTGCTTCTAGCGCACTGCTGGTATAAAGAGAAGGAAGCAAAAGGCTAGGTCATAGGCGAAGTTTCTTTTTGGCACAACAGTTCAGCCGATTAGCGAAGACTTTTTGTCTTGTTGTTCAGTAAGTTTCAGACGATAAGGCGACGGACCCTCGCTTTCACCGCAGATGGGAAGAGCTAGATCGGGATTCTTATTTTTCCGTACTCTATTAATTATTTTTAGGACCAAGAGGGAAGCGGTCCCCTCCCCAAATTAATGGGTTAGCGCGCGCACGATACCGATTAGGTCGGGCACACAGGGCTTAGTTTCCAATTTCACCACTCGTGGTGGCCGTATTGAAAAACCTCTCGCAAAATACAATCTGGCTAATCGTAATGTAATACGGCGATTTATACAATGACGACACATATAACGAAGACGTAATCCATTTAACTTAATAATTGCTATAGCTCTCTAATAAACGCGTTGTTTAATAATTTTAATATGACTATTCTCTGGTCTCACGGGTATGAATCCGGGTGCTATCCGGGAGCGTTGTGTGAGGGAATCATTCTGTCAGTCGGTTGTTACAACTGTGTACTGTACATATTATGTAAGGCTTTGAACCTCGACCGGTTCGTGGTTTAAACATTTTTTTTGCATTCTTTCTTAGTGGCGTGGTATAAAAATAGAATAAAATTCACAAATTTTAATTCTGGATTATGAAACTTGCACATCATTTGTCATTTTAACGACGAGATAATATAAACTAGATTATGTTATACAGTTACGCATACTATCAAAACACACGATAGATCCATCCTAAGTATGTACCCGCCAAAAAAAATATAATTCAAGCAACGCCACATACAACTGCGAGGAGACGCACTCTTTCCTCCAGGTCGTGACGGGCGTTGTCGCCGCACACCGCAATCGCGGCGCGCGCTGCCCTCTTGCCACCTTACCACGAGTTCCTGATGAGGCGACGAATATTCAGGTATATTATTGTAAGGTTACATGTGCACATAAGTGTAGACCGGATAGTAATTGAAGCGTCATCTACTTATTAAATTTGTCTGAGATATAATATACTTATTTCATGTCATTATACTATATTACCTATTGTATAAGTACCGAAAAATAATAAATAAAGTCAATATTGTCAAGATTATTGACAGCAATATGATAATAATACTCAGTAGTACTTGTCATATAATGTCTAACTTTTGAACCACTGAGAGAAAAATTGAAAAATTGAGATTGTAGAATTCATCAAAAGCTTCAAACGAAATCGATTTGGTAATATAAGATATATTGTATTTTTTATGTTTGCTGCTACGGTACCCTTCCTAGGGGAGGCCGTCTCGCTCTAGCCCGGTTTTATTTATTACAATTTACCAGACATTGCCAGTATCTAAACGTCTACACACATGGTGATACGCGATAGTTATGATAGCAGCGTAAACGGACGCATAGATAAGTAAATGACTAGCATACAATTTATTTATATACACTTATCGCCACCTACTTTATACATATAAGATAACATTGTGGTATATAAATACATAAAATGCCCCATTTGTATGTTATAACAAGTGCAGTGTCAATATAGAGCTAGTGACGAAGTAATATTAAGTAACAAAATTTACATAATGACTAAGCAATTGCCGAAGAAAATGAAAGCCGTTGGTCTATACAAATATTTACCGATCTCTGATCCGAACAGTCTAATAGATTTAATAGTCAATTTACCCAATGTGGAAAAGAACAACGTGTTGATTGAAGTTAGAGCTACCTCCGTCAATCCAATTGACACCAAAATACGAGCACCGAAGCCGCTCGTTGAAACAATACCGCGAATTTTGGGATATGATGGTTCTGGTGTCGTAGTTTCCAAAGGCGAGGATGCCAAATTGTTTAATATTGGTGACGAAGTCTTTTTTACCGGTGATATAAGAAAGAACGGCGCAAATGCACAGTATGTATCTCTTAATGAAATTGTTGTTGGTAGAAAGCCTAAAAACCTTTCATTTGAAGAAGCGGCAGCGATGCCTTTAGTTGCTGTGACGGCATACGAATCTCTCTTCGATCGTTTGCTCATTTCAAATAAAGACAAAGGTAAGCTCATCTCGAATAGAGACAAATGAAAATCCATTTTGATCATAAACAGCGCTGGTGGTGTTGGGTCAGTTGCATCTCAGTTGGCTAACAATTTGGGTCTCAAAGTAATCGGCACGGCGTCAAGAAAAGAGACAAAAGAATTTTCTCTTAATCATGGAGCGCATTTTGTTTTAAACCACAGGCAGGATCTAATTCCACAGCTGAAAGAGAACGGCTTCTCAAGTGGAGTTGACTACATACTGGTCAATTATGACCCATATCCATATTGGAATACCATGATGAGCGTAATAAAGCCACAGGGTAAAATTTGTCTTATAGTAGATAGCAGTGGTTTAGTCGACATAAAATTGTTGAAGGACAAGAGTTTGACTTTGGTCAGTGAAATGATGCAGACAAAGATAAAATATAACACAGAAGATATGTTCAAACATCACGAGATGTTAGAAGAAATTTCAAAACAGCTAGACAATGGGCAACTCAAACACACTCTCACTAAGGTGATGTCACCAATTAATTCAGAAAATTTAAGAGAAGCCCATAAGATAATGGAAAATCAAACTATGGTAGGGAAATTGGTGTTAAATAAATTTTGAATCAATCAAATCATCTTAATTTGCTATTTACCATTGGTTTTCGCTGTCATTTAAAACTCAAAATTACATAAAACTTTTTGCTTGTGTTCTTTACTGCTTTGGATCATAAAGCGCATAATCAATTTCTAAGTTTAATAATCAATAACTAAATTCAAAATCATGAATTGTGGAATGTTGAATATACTCGTACAAATACAATAGTATTAAATTTGTAACATCATTTTTAAAAGCAGACTACACATTAAAAAACAAGGCATTCCATGAATCTAGCTCTCTCAGTTCAGTTTCAGTCCACGTCCAGTGCCTCTGACTCGCCACGCGAGTTCGTGATAATCTCATTCATATGCCGGCGACTCGCCACGCGAGTTCGTGATAATCTCATTCATATGCCGGCGACTCGCCACGCGAGTTCGTGATAATCTCATTCGTATGCCGGCAACTCTCCACGCGAGTTCGTGATAATCTCATTCGTTTGCCGGCGACTCGCCACGCGAGTCGTGTATATTTCAGTAATATCTCCAAAACGCATTCTGTTTAAAATACCTGTGTTCAATTATTATCATGATATTTAAAATGTACATGTTGGTAGGGAACACTTCTATATTTGAAAAAAAAGTCCCAATTTCACACAAGAAAAAATTCACAACTGGTGGAGCGGTTAGTACATATATTTTTGAAGTCAGTTTAATATATTTATAATTACTTTTTAATTATCTATCTATAAAGTGCCGCATAAACAAAGACGGTATATATTTAAAGTTGATATCATAGGTATTAATTATAACGGGATGTTGTTAATTATCCTTGATGAAATGTCTATTCCGTAATATTCATAATACAAAATGTAAACTCAACTAAAAAACTTAAACATTGGCAACCACTGAACAAAATTTCTCTGACTTTTTGGACCATGTTTATATGTTCCAACAAACAAAACTATACTCAAACACTGTTTACTTCGGATATAAGCGTTAAGAAGCCTTTTTTTTTTGTTGACGCGGGGAAACGCATTTACGCGCCTTCACTGGCCCTGGGTGGGGTCCAGTGGTGTGTGGGGCTCGCGGCACATTATATAGTGCCGAATACCCACAAAAACCACCGCGAGTGCCACCCAAGCCCAAGGTGTCTCGGATAACCCCAGGCTACTGAGCCCCACCGCCACGACAAGGCTTGAACCATGGTGGGGAAGCGTTAAGAAGCCTGGGACTGCCATGAAAGGGACGATAATAGTAATTTACCAATTCAAATTTTTATATTCATTATGCCGGTGAACTCACCACGTGAGTTCTCTAAGTGATTGTTGCAGCGCCTGCGACTCGCTAGGCGAGTCCATCGTCAAGTGTATGGCGGCATCCGATGATAATCATGTAAATCGTAATATCACGGAACAAGTTACAAGAAGTAGGTACCTACGCGTTTATAATTATGTTATAGTCGTAATTGAATAACCTTACCCACTGTATAACTGAAAGTACCTATACGTAAATACACACGATAACTAGGTGTATTAATTTTCAATACAATTAGTAAAATCAATAATTCCTAATGTCTGATTTTGATTTGTGGATTTAAATATTCAAATTTATAAGCAATACGTATTAAGTGAATGTTACACCCTATAACATCTACATCACAGGAAGGCTAAACAAATATCAAAGGAAAGTCGCGACTAATACCAATTAAATACTTAATTATTAAAATAACAATTTACTTTCTGTACCCGAAGTGGATTCTTCTACACTCATAACACCAGACAATCACATATTAGAAAAATATAAATGTAATGACGCTACTGTTTGTATCAGTAATTAAATTGACCTGAACTAGACCATGAACTGCACTTTACAAACATGAATGAATTTAGCTTTATAAATATCATTCAGCGGCGATGCATATTCTTATCATTGCGGTAGTAAAAGTCTCTGTGAGTGATCACCGAAGTAGTATAATGAATGAATTAGGAAAAAAATAAAAGAATATTTATAAGACTAGTAAAGAAAATGTACTCTACGTCTTGTTTTGACTAGTCACGGAAGTTTTGTTTAACAACTCGTTTCTTATCATCAGAGAACGATAGTGATACGATGTTTCGTTATATGCTTAAGTCGACGACGTTAGTTTCGAGAAAAGTATTGAACCAAGCAAATTTTTCCAAAGCTACTGAAGATTTACCGAAAACGATGAGAGCGGTCGGTTTATATAAATATTTACCAATATCGGATCCAAACAGCTTAATTGATGTAGAAGTTAATGTACCACATGTCGAAAAGAACGATGTCTTGATTGAAGTGAAAGCTGCAGCCGTTAATCCAGTTGATACAAGGATAAGATCACCAAAGCCAGACATCGAAACTTCACCGAGGATATTGGGGTGGGACGGTTCAGGTATAGTTGTACGGAGAAGCGGCTAAGTTATTTAACATAAGCGACGAAGTCATCTTCACAGGTGATTTAAAAAGAAACGGCGCAAATGCACAATATGTAGCTCTTGACGAGATTCTTGTGAGAAGTAAACCAAGTAACATTTCATTCGAAGAAGCAGGAGCCATGCCCTTGGCTGCTGTGACGGCATATGAATCTCTCTACGTTTTGCTCATTTCAAATAAAGACAAAGGTAAATCCATTTTGATCATAAACAGCGCTGGTGGTGTTGGGTCAGTTGCATCTCAGTTGGCGAACAATTTGGGTCTCAAAGTAATTGGCACGGCGTCAAGAAATGAGACAGCTCTCTTAAGTACGGAGCACATGTTGTTCTGAACCACAAACAAGATCTGATTCCACAGCTGAAAGATAATGGCTACTCCGATGGAGTAGACTACATTCTGGTCAATTATGATCCGTATCCATATTGGCATACCATAATGAATGTAATTAGGCCTCAAGGTAAAATTTGTCTTCTCGTGGATAGTAGTGGCTTGGTTGATATAAAAATGTTGAAGGACAAAAGTGTAACGTTAGTATACGAAATGATGGCTACTAGGATAAATCATAATACAGAAGATAAATCCAGACACCAGATTCTAGAAGATATTTCGAAATTACTACAGAATGGACAACTTAAACATACCCTCACTAAGGTGTTAAGCCCCATCAATGCAGAAAATTTAAAAGAAGGACATAAATTAATGGAAAACAAAAGTATGATAGGAAAATTAGTTGAGTCAAATTTAAAAAAATAAATAAAATAATACATTTGTGTTATAAAATATTATTTTCAAGCTGTTAAAGTTGGGTAAGTTACCCGTAGTCCACGCGACTTCGTCCGCATGGACTACAGACAAAACCAAGTGCAAACTTGTTACTACTATTGCATATGTGTTATTATGATATATACGCTATATTATTACAAAGTTTGATTAAAATGTATTCAGTAGTTATTACGTAAAGGAGTAACAAACATCTATCCATATTTACAAACTGTCGCGTGTTAGTAGTAATTGGTTCCGAGAGTTTGGTAAATGATTTAGTCTCAACGCTAATAGATTAAATTGATGCTGAAATTATTTTCACTTTTGTTTCACTGTTCACGCGGGGAAACGCATTTACACACCTTCACCGGCCCTGGATGGGGTCCAGTGGTGTGTGGGACTCGCGGCACATGATCAGTGCCACCCTTGGTGAGGTGCCCCGGAACAACAATCATCAGGGCACCTCGACGCCTAGTCAGCACCGTAGGGGACCAACTCCACCTCCACAGATGGGGTTGCCCAGCACTAGAGGACAACCCCGCCGACTTTGGGACAGTGCAATGGGGTGAGGTTCCCATTCTCGCCCCTTGGCCCGTGCGCAAAAGCGCCACCTCCTGTAGCTCTTAGGTCCCCTCTTCTTATAAGAGGGGTGTCGAGATCCCCCTCGTTCAATTGGCTTCGCCTGGGTTCACCCCAGGCTACTAAGCCCCACCGCCACAAGGCTTGACCCATGGTGTGACCCATCACTCCGGCGACCTGACTTGACCATTGATATTTAGACTACATAAAACCACACCACAACACACTAATATTATAAAGAGGAAAATTTTGTTTGTACGTTTGATTTTAATGAATAGGATCAAAAACTAATGGACCTATTTTAAGTTTTTTTTTCACAATTTACAAGCTACACTATCCACGAGTAACATAGGCTATGTTTTTATTTGAAAAAAAAAAAATAGGGTTCTGTTGAGATATTGCAGAACAATTACCTATTTTGCGTACGCCGACTAGACTATAAAAGATAGAACCACCAAACCATGAATGAGGCACAACAACTATACTTTTATTTAAAAATCTAGAATATTTTTGTACTGCATTTAAACGCGTTTACTACTAATGCTATCATGAAATATAAACTTAAATTTTAGAAGTACTTGTAATTTCATCCAAAACTTAATCTGTAGAAATATAATACAGCTGAAGAGTATGTTTGTTTGAATGCGCTAATCTTACTGAGATTAGCTCCAAATTAAAAATTACTATTTCTAATTATAAAAATCTTAAATTTTTACATAGCCCACATATCGAGTAAAGCTATAGGCGATATACCATCACGCTACGACAAATATTATAATAGTTAAGCGAGCGAAAACCGCATGGCACTGCTAGTATCTATATAAAATCTGTGTTTGTTCATCCTTCATGGTTTGAAATGACATAGAACACTGAGGCTTTTCGCGACTGTGTCCAGGATTATCTCAAGATTTTGGTCAAGGGAGCTTTGTGCAGCGCGTAGCTACACGCGCACGGTGCAGGCAGCTTAAAAAACAAGTCGCCTGGGTATCCTGATACATGCGACCAAGTGACAAATCGGACATAGAAAATGTATACGATGTATTACAAGGCAAAATGGATCTTGTGCGCTCATCTAGCAACACCGGGCGACAAACATACGGCAGACCGTAGGTGTCCTCGATACAAGTACGCGTACACAACGTTCACTGTCCAGGCATAGAGGGCATTTGTCTTGCCGGGAGCTATCAATTAACATGTGCCTGGAGACATTACTCCTCGTGAATACGCGGTAAATGCCTCACGATCACGATAAATGTCGCGAGATTTTCGAAGGATGGCTGCAACATTGCTCGAGGCAAAAGGACATATCGAGACAATTGTTTCCGTGTGAAGACAAGGTTTAATAGCGACAGTGTCGACAGCTGAGACAAGTGTCTCCAACATGTGTAGAATCCGAGAGCAATATGAGATATTTTGTTTTACTCTAAGTGATCGCCCATCGGTTTCGAACCCAATCGATTGATTGGCCACAGCTTGGATCGAGTCAATCGCACCGCCAAATGTCATAAAGATATTAATCGTATTAAGTTAATTTATAGTTCGTATATCATTTTGATGCGTTGCCTTCCTTTTCTCCTCCCCTTCAATGAGTCAATATAGGTAGTATTATCAAACAAGGTGCCCTGGGGGGAAGTAGGGTTGGGGTGGAAGGCAGCGCATCGACATAGTAATTATGTGGATATTCATGGGCGTCGGCAGTCTTAAAAAGCCTCCGAGCGCTCGTTTACCCCCTATTCTATAAAAAAAACCCCTACCTACTTGTTACACTTCTTTTGTTAGGTGTTCAGACAATTTTATTATCAAATAGTTATACCTAATTCTAACATTGTACATAAAAAAATACAATAACATTTGCTTAATGAAAATTAGCCTCAAAATAGACCAGCGACCGTTAAGAATATCGTTACGAAATCTATTTACGTCTATGGTTTTTGTGCTGTGTTGAATGTAAAAGCATTACTTTAGGGATCACACGATAAAGTTTTACTAATATTTTTTCAATTTCTAACACCAATCTGAAGTTGGGAAGTAAGCGCTATTACCTCCGTCCCATGTCGGTCGGCTTGCGCCTGTATATTAATTCCCTAAAGAATTACATTTTAATCATCATCATTATCAGCCCTTATCGGTCCACTGCTGGACACAGGCCTCTCTCAATGAACGCCGAGACGGCCGATCTCCTGCTACTCGCATCCATCTCGGACCAGCTACTACACGTAGATCGTCTTCTCATCTGGTGTTCACCAAGTGGGAAGACGATCTCCGCAGCTATAATATCGTCGACCGTTCAGTCTACGGTATATTTTTTAATAGTTTATACAAAAGTCTGTCCTTTTTTTTTTACATGTAAAATAGCGTTTAAAAAAAAACATTTATCGAGACACATCCTATAACTAACACGCCTTTATATCTTATAGAGCAAACGCAAAAAAATGATAAATAGTTACATGTGATAAGGTAAGAACTGGAATATTTTTTTTGGATTTTTCTTTTCTTTAATACCATAATTACTAATAAACATTTAAAATAAAAGATTTCGTGTGCTTGTGAATTTCCGGAGGCTTATTGGAAGGAAGTGTATACCACACGGGCATCGGTATTCATCAAAAGACAGACGGCTCGTTTGCCCTCTAATACTATAAAAAATTTACACAAAATCGAATAGGTACATATATTTGTCCTAACGGTTTCCTGGGAATTGTACGCAACGACGATATGCGTACTTTTCCGTTAACATATAACATATTAGACTTGTGAACAAAAAACGAATTTCCATTTTCCTGTTATTTAAACGAAGAGCTAGAAGATTCTAACATAATTCATTAGCGCAAAAAAAAACTTGTGGAACAGGTTAGATACTACGAGCTAAGACTGCTCATAGAAAACAATAAAATCAGAAATATGCCAGTAACTGATTATCCGCTGGATGGACTGGCATCCATTTTTTTATTCCGTATAACATTTATATAGTAATTACAACAAGATTATCGACATCATGTTTCCAGTTATACTTTTGTCGGCGGCGTTAATACTTTCGCAAAGTGTATTTATTGAAGGTAAATGTGTGAAGGAGGTGGCAAAACAGTTACCGAAGACTATAAAAGCTGTTGGTCTGTACAAATATTTGCCGATCTCCAATCCAGAGAGCTTAATCGATTTAGAACTGCCCTTACCAAATGTGGGAAAAAGTGACGTGTTGATTGAAGTGAAAGCCGTTTCCGTCAATCCAATTGACACTAAAATACGAGCACCGCAACCACTCGTCGAAACATCACCAAGAATTTTAGGATACGATGGCTCTGGTGTTGTAGTTTCCAAGGGAGAGGACGTTAAACTGTTTAACATCGGAGACGAGGTCTTTTTCGCTAGTGATCCAGATCATAACGGGACAAATGCAGAATATATTTCTCTTAACGAATTCCTTGTTGCACCTAAACCGAAGACTCTTTCATTTGAAGAAGCAGCCGCGATGCCTCTAACTGCTGTCACAGCATACGAAACTCTTGAAAACATGCACATCTCAAGCAAAGACAAGGGTAAATCACTTCTGATCATAAACAGCGCTGGCGGTGTGGGGTCAGTTGCATCTCAGTTGGCTAATAATTTGGGTCTCAAAGTAATCGGCACAGCGTCAAGGAAGGAGACTAAAGAGTTCTCTCGTAAAAATGGAGTACATGTAATCCTTAACCATAGACAAGATTTTGTACCACAACTGAGTGACAATGGCTTCTCTGATGGAGTTGACTACATTCTGGTCAATTATGATCCATTGCCATACTGGAATACTATGATGAACGTAATTAAGCCACATGGTAAAATTTGTCTCATAGTACCTAGCGATAGCCCTCTTGATAATAATAAACTAAAGGATAAAAGTGTAACACTGGCTTGTGAGAATATGACAAGTAGTGTTAACGCTTATACAGATGAAGATGTGTTAAGACATCACGAGGGTTTGGTGGAAATTTCAAAAATGCTCAGCAACGGACAACTCAAACACACTCTGAGAAAAGTGTTGTCACCGATGAATGCGGAAACTTTAAAGGAAGCTCATAAGATAGTGGAAAGCCAACGCATGATAGGAAAATTAGTTGTCAGTAATCAGTAAGCCGGGAATTCCAATTGTAACGATATGTGAATAACATTTTTTTGTATACAACATAATAAGTAAGCAAAAATTGTTGTTTGTTTGTTTCATTGGCCCAGTATTTTGATATAAATAATAAATACCTAGGTACTATTGTTAAATTATTGATGATATTATAAATTTTAATTGTGTATGTGTGGAGGACGTAGTGCCATGCTGCATAGGAGGAGGTAGTGCCATGCTGCTTAGGAGGAGGTAGTGCCATGCTGCACAGGAGGAGGTATTGCCATAAATAGTGCACGACACTACATCCTCCTATGCAACGGCATTGGGGCGGCACGACCGGGGAGGTACCTCTCGCTCACATAATACCGCCGTAAAGTGATATCTTCAGTGTCGCATTTCGTGAGGTTTGTGAGTAGCCAGTGGCCCATTGGGGGGAGGGGGAAAGGAGAGCAGCGCATCGGCATAGTAATTGTGTGGATGTTCATGGACATCGGTCCCTATTCCATTAAAAAAAGCAGACGAACTGCAAGTCGGATTGGCTTATGAAGACTACTTGTTGGAACCAATTGGAAATTTTAATTGAATTTTATTAACCCAATTTTTTGTATCTCATTCACAGGTGGGCAATCACACTATGTAGCGGTTTAGACATCACACGGTTTTGCTCTCTAAAAATATTCATCGGTCAGTTACATGGAGGACCAGCCTTGATAATTTGTTTGTTTCAAAATCATGCTCCATCTTGTTGTAGCCTTCCATAAAATACACATAAGCACCTTTCGAATTTCCATCGTACAATATTCGTAATCACCGATATACGTAAAGCATCTGTGACATTCGGACCGAGAGACCGTTCGATGGGGGCTCTAATCTTTGAACCACCGAGAGGAAAATAGTAAAGAAAAAGAAAATACAGATATAGCGGTTTGTGATTAGCCGGTCGTCCATGAGGGGGGAGGGTGATAGTCGTGCGGATGTCCATGCGCGTCGGTAGTCACCAAAAGGCTCCGTTACTCGTTTGCCCTCATATGATATATAAAAAAAGGAAATCAATAAAAACTTCAAAATTGGTTGGAACAAATTAATTTGGTAGTTTAATAGATATGTGATTTTTCTGATTTGCTGTTACGGAATCCTTCAAAGGGGTTTACACACCTTTTTCTGTGATTACATGGAGCAGTCCATTTCCTCCTAATTTTTTTTGCTATTAGTATCTTGACTTCACTCAGGATTTCTCGACAACTGTTTTGTCTTTGCCCACTTGTGAAAGAAGCATGGTTCATTTACTTTCTTTCTTTGTAACAATGTCACGATAACAAGCTCATGTTTAATTGACTATTACGTTAAGTTTAACCTTCCCCGGGAATCGCTCTACTCAAGCGCAAAAACCTCGTGAAAATCCTTCCAGTAGATTTTAAGATAATCGATCACATACAGACAGACTGCATTTGGGGGACTTTGTTTCATATATATGAAGATTTATATTATGTATTGCACGGCGGCCCCAACTTTTTGTAATAGCGATTAGCGGATGTCGGAGTCTCGAGCCATAAACGTACGCATAGAGCTTATGCATCATCATCATTAACCGGACGAAGTTCACTGCTGAACATAGGTTATGCATATGTATTCCTATTTCCCTCTATGGGCCACCGGAAATAACAAACCTGATGTAACACCACATCATAACTGTCGGTTCACGTCGACAATACACGAATAAGTGGTATCGCCCCGGTCATGCCGGTGACGGGATTGGTGATCACACAAACGCTTAACAATCGTCAGGTTGCGCCATATTGTTGCAGCGGAATTGGGCCGGCGCGACCGGGGACCTCTCGCTCTCATGATACCGGCGTAAAGTGACAGCGTCGCTGCCGCGTTTCTGTGCTTAGGGAGTAGCCGGTGGCCCATTGAAGGGGTGGAAGAAAGGGGACAACGTGTTTGGGTAACAATTATACGGATGTGTATCCTCCCCGGTCGTGGCGGTCTCATTTGACTGCAATGCAGTATACACTACCTCTAACTGTATTAAAAATTAAAACTTCAGATATGTATCGCATTTAATTGCATTCTTTATACAGTACATTTGGATCAAATTCCTTTCCCTGGAATGGTGAGCCCGGTGCATTCCATGCCTTTTTTAGAATATTTATATTTTTGATTTCATCGCTGGTAGGTAATCCCTTATGCTTTTGTTCTTGGTTCCATTGTAATTCATGAACCTAAAACATAGAAATGACTTTCATTTTGGGTAATTATACTTTTTAGGGTTCACAACATTAATTTGTGGAAGTGCGAATGTTAAGACACTTTATTATTAACTTGCACTGACATGGATTCACATGTGTAACACGTGAACTATATATATATATATATATATATATATAGCGATATTCAAATTAAAAGTATAAGTTTTATAGGCCTATTGTTTTCTTTTAAATGATGTGCCGATATATATTTCTCCGTATATGTGTAGTTGAAGTAGATACTGATGTATAATGTTGTTAATGTGTAACAGTGTATGTGCCTTTAATATACTCAATAAGCTTTTCTCTTCTACTCGATGTAAGTAGTAAACTCATAATTAGTCAATATGAATAGCATGTAACGTGGTTTAAAGTTATTATACTAATAGTCACTCGGCATTCTTGAAAACATCTTAGTTTTATTATTATTATTATGATTAGTAACCTATCCTGTGTCCCACTGCCAGGCAAAGGCCTCTCTACTCTCTTTCCAGACCTCTCTGTTCAGGGCCAGATTAGGCCAATCCTTTCGAAAGAAGTCCAGCTCATCTCGCCATCGCCGACACTGTAACTAAATATCAAAGAAAAGAAAATAAGATTAAAGTTAACAAAATCAGTGCAACACACCTTTGCAATATGATCTTCTGGTAGCTCGTTTAAAGGGCGGGAACAGTCTATTTTCGTGAGATCGATCTCTTCTTCACTAACGAGACATTGTTTCCACCAGCGTTCTTGCACTTTTTCTGTAAACTCAATTAATTAATATTGAAACATATTCTTAAATATTATAATGATGATATCTATGACATGACAATTTATTTAAGGCAATGTCTAAGGTTTTTTATTATATTTTACAGGAGGACAAACATGCATTTGGTCAACTTTCAATTACACCCACATATGTAGAGACAGGATACGACAGAATATCTGTCACACATAGAATTGAAGTACCTGTATAAAAGGTTGCAATGAAAAAATGCAATAAATTTCAGTGAGATGCGCTGCCAGCGGAATTGGTCCGACACGACCAGGGAGTTGCCTACCATTCACATGATACCGGCGCATCTTCGGTATCACGTTCCGTGCGGTTCGTGAGTATTCAAGTGGTCCAAGGGGAGGACGTGAAAAAAATGACAATGCTTCAGCATTGTAGTTATGCTTGTGTTCATGGGCATCGGTAGTCGTAAAAGCGTTGTCTGCTCGTTTGTCCCTCTATACTATAAAAAATGCCATAGGAATTCCCGGCAGCACTACCCGGCCAGTACCCCTCTCTAGTAAACTGCCTGCATGAAGTGGCTGCATTTCTATGGGAGTCGGTAGTTTGTGACTTGGCTCACTGATTATTCATTATACTATAAAAACTATAAAAACTATAAAAACTATAAAAAAATTTGGCCAAAAATTTTAATAAATCTTAAAGTGTACTGCAACAACTTCATAAGTGTTTATAATTATAGAGGAGCAAATAAGTTTTTCATAGTTATAGAAAGTAGTGCCAAATACAAAAGTGTACTGCGCCAACTTCGTAAGTTTTATAGTTATAGAGGTGCTTATATGGTTTTATAGTTATAGAAAGTTGTGCAGAATACAACACAGCCCAACTGCCAATTTACTCAATCTTATGGTAGGTATAGGTAAACATTCTATTCGGGTTAATTCTGTAAGAAAATAAAATTTTACATGCAATTATTAAATCTTACCTAAATGTATTAATAATTTCTTTTCGCTTATAGTCCAAAAACTTTCTATAGTCTTTATTTTGAATGGCAATGTATCTTTAATAATAATTTCTCCGTTGCGTTGTGTTACAGAAATATCATTAGAGTTTATGATAACTTTTATATCTTTTGATGACTTTATGTCTGGAGGCAGTCTCACTGTAATATCTGCAAATAGTAGTACACAAAATTTGTCATATTTATCAATATTTATAAATTAATCCTGACCTACAATTGCAATGTTATTAATGCAAAAGTTTGTATGTGTCCTTGTTCCTATTTCGCACAAAAACTACTAAAAGGCTAAAGATAAAAGCCAAAAAGCAAATACAAATTAAAATTAAGATTCACCTATTACATTAAAATAAAATATTAGAATGCAATCGAAATTTGTCACTGAACAAGATTGCAATCAGGAATAATATGAAAAAATTAATTGTTCCCTTTGTAGATACAGCTAGTGAATACTAATCTACACTACTCTTATAGATAATTAAGTTTGGGTGGATATGTGGATGTTTGTTACTCAACCATGCCAAAAGTACTGCACAGATATTGATGAAATTTATGTAGCTTGTGTAACAGAATGACACTTAAGCTATAGGAATACTAACTTTTGAATGTGGTTTTCTCTGTGAAATAACATGGGTTAGCTTGATATTTTAATTGTCACCGGAGGTTTGCAAATCCTTTCTTTATGAATACATACCATGATATAACCAATGGGAAAAAAATACACTGGTGAAAGTGTAGGGCACTGCTAGTGTTAAATAAATATACCATATTTTTGTGAAGTGGTTGGACACCAGAACAATTCCCTTCAATGTGTATCATACAACAAAAATATCAGATAAAACTTATAATAATTTTAAACTTAAATATCAAACTCCTTACCTAAGTCCATGATTGTTTGTGACCATGAATATTGGCCCCTCACAGCGCCATTGTAAGACTCACTATCCTTCTGTGTTGGTATCAATGGAGGCTCATAATCTTCTGGAAATACTGACTTCGCCTCTTTATCATTTGTGTCTAGTTTTTCTAAATCGCTTGCCAGTGCATTGCTTTCATTTGGAGTCTCTGTTGATTCTTTGTCTTCCTCTGCAGTTACTTCTACTTCATGTGCTACAGTTGAGCACATTATCTCATCGTCAACAGTTGTGGATTCGAGTGAAATATTCGTGTGATTCTTTGGGTCACATTTGCGTAAAACCTTAAGCACTAATTCCTCGGCTACTCCAGGAGGGAACCCCATGTTTTCGTGCGGACTTTTGGGAATGTAATAGAAGTCGGTCCTGAAAAGATTTCATATGAATCTTACGAATTACATATGTTTGAAATGATTTTCATTTAAAGTAAATTGTTACCGTCGTGACAAAAAATTAAATATAGTGGACAAGAAGCCTATAATTGATTTTTCGTTCACCAAAATTGATGTAAGCACTTCATCATATTGTCCAGACGCAGTAAATTGTGCCATATTTTTTTTCGTTTACCAGAAATTATAAATAAATGCGTGCTTTTCAAATTGGTGTTTTAATTTTATTAATGTTCTTTGACAATTGAGTATTGACCAAGTCTGACACTGACAATGGTATAATGTTACTGTCAACTGTCATCACTAGTGTTGCTCTCCTTTCTCGATATTCTACCATTATATTTCTATCCAGTATATAAAATATATAATGACTTAAATTAATTAATATGCAATTTTCTGACATGATATTTAAAGAATCAGCAAAATATTACCGTTCATGACTCATTTTAAATATGAAATTAAATACTTATTTGTAATATCCATTACTAACGTGGTAGTTACTACTTAATAACGATTAGTAGTGGTAGTTTGATAAAGGTTAGAAAGAGCTTAGTCGATCATAATTGTACTTCAATATTCATATGAATGCTCGACGCACCCATGTCAAAATAAAAAGTTATTCAATAAAAAATTTTGGTATATACATTTGGTAACAAACTTCGCAAAAATGTGTGTACCTATAATATGGAACAAAAAAGTAGTATCACATAACATATCGACCTAATATATTTAACCTGAATTGCATGCGTGAAGACATCTGATATTAAATAGTTCATTAAGAAGGCAATGAAAATATTTCATTTAAAATAAGATTTTTTAAATCACTTATTGAACGGCAAAATTCTTTCGCGAAATTTAATATAATATAAGACACCAGTCATCAAAGTAGTAACATCTTTTCGTATTTCCCTGTCAGTGCCTATTTTATCTAATATCAATCTACTTATGCGTTTATTTTACATGTGTGTAAGAGTACCGGTCATCTCTTTTAATGGGGGGTAGGATACATTATCAGCATTCAAATACAAAAAGAATTTCGGTAAAAATCATACGCGTTTAAGAGATGAGAGTTTTAAAAATAACACTTTATTTCCTCACGTAAATAGGTTAAATGTGTAAACTAAAAGATTTTAAACTACACGTGTTTTTGCATTTTAGGATATATGAGCAACTTTTATACCAACATTACCGTACTCCAATTTTATTACTTCTATTATTTACGTAATAAAGTGAAGAAGAGGTCGACTCGTGTCAGGGTGATCACCTAATTGCCTAATTCTCTGTCCCTTTCTAAATTACACAGTACAGCGGCATTGCTGTACACCTGTATACAGACGATACTAGTTAAAAACATTGTCATCATGTCTTATCCTGAATTGATATCCTCTTGGTAAGTCTACGGCTCCTAGTAATTGTAACCTATACAACTATTAAATAATGTTTAAGAAATAAAGACAATAAAAATAGATACATTTTAACCTTTGGTTTTCGCATAATAAATTTCTTAAGGATATAATATCAATATGCCCATGTCCAACAGTAGACGTCAACCGGCTGATGATGATGATGATTATAACAATAACAATAATGAAATAATTTCATCAATAACGAGTAACTATTGTAATAATAAAAGAAATTGATATGATAATACAGCATCATCATCATCATCATTATCAGCCCATATCGGTCCACTGCTGGACACAGGCCTCTTTCAATGAACGCCAAGACGACCGATCTCCTGCTAGTCGCATCCATCCCGGACCGGCTAATGCACGGAGATCGTTTTCCCACCTGGTGAACGGTCAACCACACTTCGTTTTGCTAAACGCGGCCTCCACTCCAGAACCTATAAACCTATTGATAATATGCTTAATACTAAGTAGCGAAGTTTCAACATCAGAAGCTAATACAATATTTTATAAATTTTTTATAAAAACCAAATGCTCGAGTCCGTCACTGTTTTTCAAAATAAGCCGCCGACTTGCAATTTGCGCAGCAACGTTGTAACGGAAAATGGCGGCGATGTAAGGTAAAGTAAACGGCCAATAGGAACCTTGCTTTACATGTTTGAAGTAAGCTGCCTGCGCCGCCTACAACGTCTACAGGCATCACAAAAAAGCAAAGGTTTGTCCACATTATAGTTTCATATTAAATCGTATTACTTACCTACTATTGTTTTATGATTATTTTTCGATTTTTATTTCGGTTGAGCATTTTGTAGATAATTCAACAGAGTTCCTTAAGAAATACTTCAGACTTGAAGTAGTCGATGTTCTATTGGAGAGAGGAGGCAATATTTTATTTGTCCGAGAAAAATAAAAATATTGCCCTCTTCCTACGCAATCAGGAGGACAATGGTTCCTACTTATGAATTATTACGTTACTTAAAGTAACGGACGGGAATGTAGATTTGTTAATAAACACCAGCCAAATGCGAGTCTGACTCTTACAGGAAGGGTTCCATACTATGATGTATAAAAACAGATGAACGGACAGACTGACATCAGAGTTTTACTAATACATAACCATAGGGGATAAAATAAGACCCTATTACTAACATTCCAATGTCCATCCATCACCAGGCTGTATCTCATGGAACGTGATACATAAGAGTTGATTTAGGTATGCTGACCCAGTGTCACTCGCGCTATCTATAACTGCAAATACAAAAAAAGACAACAATATATCTAATTATTTTAGGGGGAATATAAGAAAGATTTTTGCCGTCTTTATTGATCTTATACGGAACCCTTCGTGCGCAACCCTAAAAAAATGTTATAATGCTTAACACCGTAGATGTTTATTTGTTTTCGTAATTAGAATATGAAATGTATGTTGGTAGTGCAGTGTGAACGGGCCTTAAAAAGACTTCGATATCTTTTCTTAATATTTTATTTGATATTTTAAATTTATTTTTAGTTGCATTCAAGTGTGATTATGAATAAAGTGAAGTGTGAGTATGTTTTAAGCATTGTTTTTGTACAGCAACATACAGTACACCGATATGGTTTTGGCGATAGGATGGCTCGGGGCAATTGTAGTGAAGCCTTGCGCTTTTATAAGGAGTATTTTGTTCACGGCAGTTATGTGCCCCGCAATACAGATGCTGGCAGCAACAATAACTTGGAAGTTCGTGATATAATACTCCGACATTTCCACGAAAATCCAGATGACAGTACCAGGTCTGCTGGAAAGATATTTTGGGTGCTGCATAGTACTGTGCATGGCGTTCTTAAAGAAAATACCCGTCATCCTTATAAAATAAGTCAAGTGCTTGCACGCCCCTTTCCGGCTAGCGAGCCGGGGCGGTCCCGCGCCTCGACGACCGTTAGCGGCCGGTGAAATTGGACGACCGTTAGAGGCTGGTGAACTTGACGCACGCGCTCGGCCCGTGTTGCGTTATCACATACCTTAGATTTTCGCGCGTA
>JAFELO010000281.1:58740-122555 GCA_017140195.1 Eumaeus atala | reverse complement strand
AAGTGACATCTTCAGTCTCGCGTTTCGTGCAGTTTGTGAGTGGCCGATGGACCATGCCATCGACATAATTATGCTGGTGTTCATGGGCGTCGGTAGTCGTAAAAAGGCTTCGGATTCTCGTTTACTCCCCTATTCTATAAAAAAAGTAGTTACTTTTACTTTAAAATATATTTTAACAAATAACATAACAATTTCATACGAGTAAATGTTAGAAATAACTTCCTGAATTGTAGTCGCTTAGGATACTACCACATTCCTTTATTCAAAAAATATTTACGAAATTCTACACAGTTTTTAGTGATGGTATCATTAAGCAGGTTCTATAATTTACATTTTTGCCACTTGGAGGAGCTAGTACGCTTTCGAAAGTTTCACATCCGCAAGAGAGCGGCAAGGCAAGATAGGGCGAAGTAGGCAAAGAAGTCTCGACTCCGGCGCGCGAACTTGGTACGCTGCAGGCGATGACCGCATTCATATGAGTTTTTATTAATGTGAGAGTGCTATCGTGATCTCCGTTTCGTTAAGTGTTTACAAAAATGCTGTATACGTGAACTTTCCCTAAAAACATAGTGTTGTGATTGTGCATTATACCTATTACTTTTTCTCCTATCTAATATTCCTTTAAAAATTATTAAAAATGCCTTGCTCAGCGGTAACTTTGTCTATAGCGACCATTACAGCAATCGTGGCGGCTGCCTTAATGGCTATAGCCTTTTCAACAGATAACTGGCTGTATATCGAAGTGAAACGAAGCAATATACAGGTATGTTTAAATATGATTAATTAATTATTTGAGGTTGCTTGTTTTTTCCAAGGTGTAACAAAAATATATTAAACGAAGTTCTAAGTTTAAAGAAGTTTAAAAATATTCATTACAATAATATAATAATATAGTAAGTATAAATAGGATTATTTCTACCTACATCTACTGTCTTTATTGTAAGCAGAACAAAGGATAAAAAATATTGCCACTCATCTCATGGGCACTAGGGTGTCCAATACATTAGTAATATACAGGCCTTTCGTTCACGAAATGTTGTTAGTTAATACTTACTGGTATGTATTAGTAATAATGACGAAATGTCAATAGATATTCAGCAATACGTGTTTATTACACGTACATTAATAAATGGGTTTCTTTATATAGGAGTTCCTGGTAACTTTTTTGTCGTTTTGTTCATACTTGATGTTTTTTCATATGTCGCACTAAAGCATATAATTCGGCAACTGGAAAATCACAAAAATTCGCAGAAGTGAGACGAAAAAGAAATTAGAATCTTCGAAAAGATTAGATCCAGAATGTCCGTAGTAAGTGGACAAGATCTGTATTGTATGTAGTTTTCTTGAAGTTTATTTAGGTTTAAATCTAGCATGTGACGAGACGATGATGATGGGTTCTTGGATTTTTACTTAAGAATTAAGAAATATTAAAATTGTATAATGCATGTACAAAATTACGCTGATAACATTAAATGCTTTTGTCCAGAATATTCGCAGTTCTTTCAATTGCGAACTAATATATTGGTAAACAGCGACATATCGTAACAATTTCTTATTTCGAGTACCTGGCCGGGCAACCGTTACGCAGACACGATACGCATAAATATGCACGTATTTAGTAGCACGAACATGTGTGTAACTGTACTATTCCGTGAGCGACTCCTGCGGCGCACTCGTGCAGATATATAAAAACCGACCTGCCCTACTATTCCGTAAAACATACACATTTTGTTGTAAAGCCAGCCAGTTAATCTACAGCTTTGTCATTGTCAATTATTTTAAAGATATTGGTCATAATTGCCACAAGAACGAACCATATCACACATTGATTTTACTAGCGCGGCTGCTGTCTATAAAGTATTTAAGTGAACACGATGGGATGTCGAGTTGCTATTATTTTTATCGCATTATAAATTAGAAGTAACCCTCCCATATCTAACGAAGTTCAACATACCATATTAAAGTATAATATGGTAAAGTCGTACACAAAAGGCATTAGTAAATTGTAATTTGCAAATGACTGATGAAATGCCACTAGTTCCAAGTTCTAATACAAACTGGCAGTAGCGATCTCTCTGACGGCATGCGTAATGTTATCAACATATAGTATATGTAGTAATAGGATATTGGATTCGACACCCAATGAGCTTAGCTTTTGCTTACATAGATAAGCAATAATTTACTGCGTCGCATGTTCCTTTTTTTGTGACCCTGGCTGTATTTGTTGCCGCGTCTCTCTAGAAATGTAAATATAAATTCAAAAGCATCCACCATACGCAGTAAATGTGGTCGCCCTAAATCTAGCACAACGTACAGCTCGAAGTATTTTTTTTTATATATATATATAAAATAGGCTTGCGTTTAGTTTTTACAGGCCACGATAAGATGCTTTACCCTTTTGTTTAGTATTACTTTACCGAAGGGTTTTTATGACGTAGTTTTTGACGGATATTGAGTCAAGCGACCTAAGATCGGTGGCATCTTTGGTATGATTCCATATTGTGTCAAGTCGTAAGCGACATCCGCGGAGGATTATTGCCCATCTCGTCTCCTTTTATAAGAGTTATTAGAACCGAATTGGGCCGCACGACCCATTGTGAGGGAAGAGGGCATAGTAGGTGTAGTCGTAGTCACCGAAAGGCTCCGACTGCTCGTTTATTCCCTTATACTGTATAAAACATATGCATAATGCGTCAATGGTGTGGTTTATGGGTAGGTACTTGCGAGTCTCACGTATCTCCGCAGTCGGATGTTTCTTACAAGGAAGTTTTTTCGTAGATAGGGAACATAAATACGAACATATTTTAACATTCCCCTTACCTTTTCACGGTGCATTAATATTTTTACCTGCGGCGGGTTCGACCGCATCCCATTTTTCTCTTTTTTGTACAATGAATCCTTCCCTTTAACGCTACAATGTGTCTAGTATCTATCGTCCACAGATAAAATATACCATAAATGAAATAACGAACGTAGATACTATTATTAGGCACTTAGTATATTTTTTTTTATTAATTTACCTTGCGTTTTCTATGCATGGATTTGAATAACGTAGTTTTTTTTTAACATGGCACGGGGGACGACGACGGGACAAACGTGATATATTAACTTTTTTTACGAATACCGACGCCCATGAACATCCACATAATTACTATGGCGATGCGTTGCCCTCCTTCCCTTCTCCCATCCAATGGGCCAGCGGCTACTAATGAACGGCACGAAACACAATACCTCGGATGTCACTTCACGGCGGCCTCATGAGAGTGTGCGAGAGGTGGCACAGCATGGCACTACCTGTTACTAAAATATACCCATTTCGTATGAAAGTTACGATAGCTTATCTGTCTGCGGCGATATCGAGTGACCGAGCAAACTATTTGCTCTGTGAGCAAGAGGTACCTTCCCGGTCGCGCTAGCCCGATCTCACTACCACTTCCACAGAACACTTACATCCTGTTAGTTGATGTTTTTCTCTTACTGGCATTTGCATATGCGGAGACAGCATCACACAAGAGACCAGTACACGGGCGCTGGTCTCCTTTAAAAAAAACCTAAATACCGCAAGTCAGAACACCGGATAAAGTACAGTTTTGTATGATTAAATTTCCCGAAACTTCTCCTAGAAATATTAAATAAACGCCCGTTTCCGTATAACTAACGCATTCGGCAATTAAAACGAAGCAAGTTTCGTCTAGTAAAGGAAATAAAGTCAACGTAGAAAGTAAATTTCGTGAGAAACCACAATCACAATATGTAGTGCAATTATATGTTACACTTTTAATGGAAAGTTGTCTAATTGTTAGTAACATTGTTTGACCTGCAAATTTATAAAATCGTAACCGCTGCATACATGGCAGATATATAAAAAAGTGGGAGGTGTCAAAAGGAGGGTGATGTTTTTCGAGCTTTAGTTGATTTCTATGTTCCCTGCCCCTGGTACATCTCTGGCCATCTGCGGGTGAAGTCAGGTCTGTTCCCCTTTCGTCTCTCTAAAATTGGAGACAAAGGTTGCGTTTTTCAATTGAACGTTATGTTACGTGTTTGTTTTCTTTGTATGTCGTCTGCTCGGCCGTTATTTAGAGCTCAAGCCGTTGCTGCCTTTTGGGAATATTAGAGGTTTGCAGATGCATTGTCCTTCTATTCCCCATCCCCCAATTGGCCACCGTGCTCATACTAAATGCAACAGTAAAGCAGACGGTATTATGTTAAGACATTTCAGGTCACGCCCGCGCCTTTCCAATACGGCTGCATAGCAACATCTTACGAAGATAAATATATGTATTGACAAGTTGTTATAAGATCGCTTTACGTAAACAACAACTCGTACATTCCAATCAGGTGGTTTAAATGTTAACGTTAATCATACGTTATGCAAACAGAACGAAAGTTGCTGGGACTTGTATCGCGAGAATTGCAACAGCAAACTTTTTGCATCATTTTGATTGACGAAGGAAAGGACGTGGCATAAATGTGAAGTCTCGGGTTTCTTGGAAGATCTGAAAATAGTAGGTTAACTGTCGGTTGTGAAGAGGAACTGAATAATTAGCACATCTTTTGGAAGAGGTAGTGCCATGCTGCATAGCAGGATGTAGTGCCGTGCATGGTGCCATGATTTTATATCCTTCTATGCAACGGAATTGGGCCGGTACGATCCGGGGAGTACCTCTCGCTCACTTGATACTGGCGTAAAGAGACAGCGTCGCTGTCGCGTTTCTTGGGGTTTACGAGTAGCCGGTGGCCCGTTGCGGAGCGGATGATAGGAGGGCAACGCATCTGCGTAATAATCATGCGAATGTCCATGGACGTTGGTAGTCATCAAAAGGCTCCGATTTCTTGGGCAACCTCATGCTATAAAAAAATCTTCTAGTGACTGACTTACATAGTCGCCATAGCAAAATTAAAGACAACGCTATCGCAGCCTGATGAATTGTTTTATAGACTAGGAGCTAGCAGCCACGTCCAAAGGTTATTATTTCTGTAGACTGCCTATGTGTTATGACGTGTGACGTACACTATTGTAAAGTTTCACTAAAATGTACTAAATAGTTTTTATGTGAAAGAGTAACATCCATCGATACTTACAATAATAGTAGGACCACCGCCACGAAGAAATCTTCACGGTGAAACGGAACTACACTTAAATTCTAGTAATAAAATGGTAGTGCCATGCTGTATTAAAGCCGAATTGGCCGGCACGATACGGGAAGTCACCAAATTGGCACCGAGTGCTAGTTTTACCTCCTACACTTTAAAAAAGAGTATTATCAAAAAGGTCTATAAAATAAGCGACCTCTGTGTTTGGTAGGAGTGGATATGATAATCATAATTATGCTAAGTTTATGGACGAACTGAAATCATTTGAAATTTGGTACAGATATAGACTACAATTTGGAACACGTTGATTTACCAAAACTGTCAGCGTCTCGGAACGTTTATCTCTTTCTTTCTCATCATCTTTTACGTCCGTAACGTGTAAGAGGTGTGCAATTGTCAGATTATGAACTTTGTAAAATGGACTCAAATCATAGATACGCGTTTAACTTTCCGAAAAGATATGATTCTGTACAATTACGGATGCCTTAGAATGGCATCGTGTATTTTGTATATTTTTAAGTTAGTGTCGGAATAACATAAAAATAGACACATTTTATCCCCAATGTTTTCAAATTAATGTACCACTTGCAATACGCGGTTTAAACCACGGTGTACAGTTAGGAACTGATATCTTCAAGTTGAAACCAAACACGCGTGACCCATCCAAGAGTCGCGACCGGATATGCTGCTTACCCGTGTTTGATTCTTTACCTGCACCACCGGAAGCCGTCCTAATTCGTAGACAAACACCACCTAGATATAATTCTATATTTATACACACCTACACTAGGGTATTCGATGGTCCGGAGAACCCAACGAGGGATGGAGTCTACTCCATCGTTCCCCGAAATAACTGTTTACACCTAAATATTAAGAAAATACTTTGACGCTTCGTTCAATGCCTTATAATCAACCTTTATCCATGTATTGCTGTGTGTAGGTCCCCATCAATGAACTTCAAGACAGCTGATGATCTATCGCATCCACACGTGCCCGAAGAGGATAAATTCAAAACAAACATTCTAATATCATAGGTAAATTTCGTCTACGGCAGCCATCTCTATAGAGACTCGCCATCTGCCGGGGCATGTTATATTGCACAAATATATGCACAATTATGTGCACTCGTCGCATACACGCATACACAAGTTCACTCTCTGTGAGACGGCAGCGGGACTCAACAAAGTTGTCTCGGACGCGGGGCCGTCGTTGGCTTCTGAATGCCAATAAAGCGTTTTGGTCCCACTTGGGACTGGAACCCGGGGCGACACCACGAATTGTGGTTCACTTGGCACTAGATCACGAGGCATGCGGTCTTACTAGTGGAATTTCCAAACTAAGATTACAATAATGACAACAATGATTTCAGCGACAGCCAACATTATGGACACCACATAATTGGTTTTCTCTTGGAAATTTACACCAAAACGGTTTCATTTTCGTTTTGATATCCGTACCGCAGAATTGCTGTTAAGTCGGCCATTGAGAATGTCTCCGAATGTCCTTCGCCTGTCCGTTTTAAAACTGGTTTCCGAACTGGGCTTGTCAAATGTATGACGCTTAATGTGAGCTTGTGCCCGTTTCACGAAATGTAGTTAATATTCAGAGAAACGTAGGAGGGAGGCGGTAGATGGTTTAGTCTTTAGAGGTTTGACTGTAACGCCTTCCTATCATCATCAGCCAATACTCTACTGTGGGATATAAAATGGCTATGGGTTGGAAGCACACATGGCCTAGTAAGATTCTAAGGCGAATACCGCGTTTAGGAGGACGGAAATCTTGGACATCCATCGAGGAGGTAGAAACATTATTTCGGTGCAATAGCGGCAAAAGGTCAATCGTCTTGTAGCTCATTGAAACTAAAAGAATTTAAATAATACAATGTAATATATTTTTATCAAAGAACAAGTTTGCATGAACATAGTTCAACATTAAACTGATACATAACTATTAAATATATGTTTCTCTTTCTACTATGAACAGCAAGCAGGCAAATGAACAGGTACCCTTAATGACTATCGGCGCAAATTGACATCGGCATAATTATTGTGCAAATGTGTAATCTTCTTTCCATCCTCCCCTCCGGAGTGTCATGCCGATATATCCTACACATGTATAAATTAACGGCATTCTTGCCAGTTAACGAAACGATTAGCTTTAAAGCTTTCGAATTTGTCTTCTGTAAAAATAAAAGATATTTTATATTTATAAAATACCTAAAATCATTACGACTTCACCGTATTGCACAAGACAGGTACAAATACAATTTCGACAAATAAATATTCATGAACTGGCCACGCTAACCCGATCTAGTAAACCTTTAATTTGCGTGATATATTTATAACATAGATATTTCAGGTTTTAGATTTAAATACTGGCTGATAAGTGTGACTCGGTCGGCCTTATTAAAATAACATAGTTTGTTAAAATACATAAAACAATGGATAGCAGTGAATAATGACGTCATAGACATCTCGTTAATTGTTTCGTTTATTAACTCGCTCTGTAACATTTTCCTGATTGGTTTTGTCATTCCGTCACTAGGTGTATGGTGGTCGATACTGAAAGAACCATATAAACTCTGTAACAAAACAGCGCAACCCTATCGTGTAGGAGTTGAAAGGTTAAGTCTGGCGGTTTTTAGTTATTTCTAATTTTATAAAGCTTTAAAGTTTAAAAAACATATATGTTCTTGTGTTCCAAAAATGCCTTATGTATTTCTACTTTACCGCAGAGCTTGAAGACAAAAGTCTTCAAGCCATGCGTTCTCCTCGTGGTGACCTACGGGGCCGAAACATTGCCTCTTAATTTAGGACTGTTCCGCAAGTTTACGGTAACTTAACGGGCTATTGAACGCGCTGTATTGGGTGTTTCTCTGTCCGATGCAATTCTTAAGAACTAAAGTATCCGATATCACGCGACGAATAAACTCACTGGAGTGGTAATGGGCTGGTCAAACACTCAGAAGAACAGATGGCAGATGGGCCAGTAAGGTTTAGGAGTGGTGGCCGCGTTTAGGAAAACGAAGTGTTGGTCGAACGTTCACCAAGTGGGCAGATGATTTTCATGCAGTAGCCGGTCCGGGATGGATGCGAGTAGCAGGAGATCGGTCGTCTTGGCGTTCATTGAAAGAGGCCCATGTCCAGCGTAGACCGATAGGGGTTGATAATGATGATGATGATTTTAAAAATATATTGCCATTTGTTTATTTATTATAAAATCATAACTGTAATGCTGTATATCAAGTGGCGCAACACAGCCGCTTCCATGTAACTACCTGCCCACTTCTCACGACTTCCGATCGGCACCACATGCCGTTTCCTTGGTACGCCTGCCATGTTACGACGCCTTTTGCGCTACAGTTGACTTCAATTGTAACCTGCGATGATTTTATCAAATGAATCCTACAAATATTACAAATGCGAAAATTTGTTATTCTTTTGCACAATAAACTAATGAACTGTTGTGGTAAAAACTTGGTGTAGACGTAGATAACTATCTGGAATAATATCTCTGAGGTCTTTCGATACACTTATCCAAGCCCACGCGCTTATAATGCTGCAACATTGTTTTATGATCCATATGAGAGCCTCGTCAGACTCACCAAAGGTCAGTGCCCTTTTCATGTCACTTCTATTAGTCTCTAACGTTAAAGATACATGTTTACAAACTAAATACGAATAGTACGCATCTATGGGAATTTTTCGTTGTTGATGCAAAGTACGCGACAGATGCGCGAACAGATTTCTATGAATACGCAATGGTCAAGCATGGATTGTAAGTAAGCAGGCCTAAGAGATGCCGTTTTTAGCAGTTAAAACTGATAATATCTGTTCCCTTCTATGTACCACTAAAGAAAGTTTAAATTTTCTCTAACATCTAATTTACATTCTAGCAGTTCGAGTCTGGCAGCGGAATCGAATGTTTAGTGTCAAACACAACATTAACTTATGACTGTCAGTTTTTGTTTGAATCTTGAAAATCGAGTTTTATCTTAGAGAAAGCTGTGAGAGTGTAATATATTATACAAAGATATGTTCAAGTAATGGAGCTGCGGTTCAGATTATTAATGTTTTGGCACAAGTCTCTTTAATAAAAGAACAATAGTTTTATAATTAATTTCTATTAATAAGAACACCCGATACAGGGTTGCTATTAAGAGGTAGTACCATGCTGCATTGTAGCCAAATTTACCGGCACTACGTCTTGTTCACGTATGTACTACTCTGAGACAGGCAGGGTGTAAAACAAAAGTATACTTCTATTAATAATGTCTCCCTAGTCGAATTTTGACTACAGTCTTATAGTTATGTGTGCGGGACACATTATAGTGCACAAGTGTTTGTGCAGTGCACTCTCCATTTCGTCATTCTCCAATGCCGATGGGACGCTAATCCGACACCGCCGCACAGGTGTGTAACACCGCCAACTTCCTAACTACGGACTACAATTAGAAAAATCTTAATAATACTTTTTGCAGTATCCGCTCCGGAATGGATGCGAGTAGCAAGAGATCGGCCTATGTTCAGCAGTGGACCGATAAGGGCTGATGATGATAATAATTTTGTATAGTCCGGATCCGTGTTTCTAACCCGAACATCTGGCTGATCGTGTCTACCTCTAGACCACGAGGTAGTTTATATTTTCGTTACAACATTAATGACGTATCTATTCACAACCCTTCATTTTTTTCCCAAATAACTTGATAGCGGTTGATGTATTGTATTCACAGATACGTATAAAGTTTCAAATTTCGTATCTGTTTTCAACATCCGTCGGAAATTGATGCCGTAGAGAATAAGTAATTTAGTGTATGTGTTTAGAAATATATAATTTAGTGTATGTGTGTGAAATGTCACAATCTGTCAGTCATATGACATGTGACAGTTGATCCACTTAAAAAAGTGAATGTAAGTAAAACAAATCATATTATCTTACAATGCTGATTTCTATAGATTTCGAGTGGTATTGGGTAGGCTTTAAAAAGAATGTATGGTTATACTGTCTGTGTCATAATATTTGTATGTATGAATAGTAAGGAAACAATATATTTTCTTGTTTTTTTTAACAATAGATTTAGGCAATAGATCGTTCTGGTGCTATTCAACTGCAATCTATATTTAAAATTGTTCCGTTGCTGGAGTGAGTGAGCCACAGATAATAAACAGACGAAACTACTGTTCCTAGAAACTTAAAAATTGGTATAGGGCTTTCATTCAACCCCCAAGGGAGTGAAGTTTATAATATGGAATTTTATCATGTTGAGTTAACTACCACATAAATACGAGTATGTAGCATTTTTCTATAGTGTAGGGTGGCAAACGAGGAATCGAAACCTTTGTACGATAACCGAAGCCCATAGACATCCCCATTATTGTCATGCATATGCGATACCCTCCTCTCCTCGTCAATGGGTCACCGGCTACTCACAAACCTCACGAAACGCGGCAGCGAAGCAGTCCCTTTACGGGTTTACACTCCACTTGCACATTTGACCCTCTACACCATAAAAACTCTAATAAATCGAAATCGAATCTCCAACCTCGCGACCGTGGATTGAACAAGCATTGTCATTATCCAAGTATTGCGCAATGGCCAACCGCTAACGTGCATAGTAATGGCCACTAAACAAACACTTGTAGTTGGAAAGTGTATCTAATTTTCAAACATTTTCCCACTACTGTTAGCGCCTTTCACGATTGACTTGATAATTTCCCGCCTTTCTCTGTGTCTTAATGCTTGTGGTCCTTGTGTATGTAGATTTAATTGTCGCGTTGATGTGACTTGATTTGGTTCTCTTGGTTTTGGGTTTGATTTCCAGATTTTCTTAATGACTGAAGTAAACATCGTGACAAAACTCTAAAGTTCCACGCCCATCGTCTTGATGTCCGTAGATCCACAACTGTGCGGTTTAAACACCACTTCCTACCGCGTACAACAACACTGTGGAACCATTCTTTTGTTTTGTTTCGGTACTTCCGATCGGATAAGATTTGGGGTCTTCAAGAAAGGGACATACCTTTATGGTCGTCCTTATTCCTCAAAGGCCGGCAACGCGTCTGTGAGACGCCTAGTCTTGCGAATCAGTACCGCCAATTTTACAGTTTGCCCCCAATTTCATAAAAAAGTGAAACTAGTAATTAGGTCATGTAATGATTTTGTCGTTTACAAATATCCTAGCAACATCGGATATCCTCAATCAGTGCTCATCGAAACTACTCGTGATTCTTAGATGCTACTCGTGATTCTTAGATACTACTCGTGATTCTTAGATACTACTCCCGAAAGCATTCTCTAGCCTCACACCTGTGAATGCGATAGTGTCTTGTGTACTACTCAGCCACGCCGGCTACTTTAGCTACAGTGTAAAAGAGCAAGCCTTAGGGGTGGAGTTTCGTAAAATTCTATCCTAGCGGATGTCCGCGCCCTAAATAATATGATTAAAGTTTGTAGGTGTTACAGTTTCTGAGATTTCATGATTGATCTGCGAGTGGTATTTCGCTTTAATATATATAGAAGGTAAATGCTTTAGCAATAGATTTCTGTCCGTGTTTAGGATATTTGCGATCCCTTCGCATAACGCTGTTACAGGACATATAAACAATAATGTTTTAGCTAGAGACTTCTGTTCGGGCCTAGGATAATTGCGATGGCTTTTGCATAATGCTGTTATATTAATACATACCTAACTGTAAACAATAAATGTTTTAGCTATACAATGTGCTTACTTTTGGATATATTTGCGATGTATCTTGCAGGATGCTGTATTATACTGCTTCAATGATAATTATTTAATGATATTTTTTTAAGAAATGATTTGTCATTAAAATATGTTTTTCTTTCCTCTATTTCACCTATTGATAAGGGTTTTCATTACACTATAATCAGCATCGAATGGAATCATATTGAAACTAATACAAGGGCTAGTGAAGCTAAAATTACGTTCAAGGTCCACCCGAGAGCCTATCAATTAATTACCAACTGTAATAAGAAAATAATTAAAACTTACTACGCAGTTGTATGACGTTTCACTATAACAAGAATATATTAACAATTAGGACGTTATTTTTAGTTTCTCATGTTAGCTAAGGTCTTACGTAAGTGTCATTATATTTTTTAATTGTCCAATAATGACGCAATATCACGAAAGTAAAATGTGACATCAATTGAATTTACATAATTAAAATTATGTAATGTGTAGGAATGTCAGGGCGAGATGGACCTGCCAATGACATGAACAAATAAAAGCACTGAGAACACTTGCGAGGCCGGATTGGCCGACGAATCATATTTTTTATTTTTTATAGAATAGAGGGGCAAACGAGCAATCGGAATGGCGAATCAACTTGTACATGTTACTTGCGTTGCAATGTTGGCAATAGGTTGGCAAGTATTTTAAATATGCAATTTCCCCCCTTTCGAGGCGAATTTTTCAAAAACGCAGAAACAGAAAATATTTTTTAAACAATAGTATAACAATAAAATTTAAAGTTAGAAACTTTGGAAATGACGGACTTCCATACAAAATTTCAGTCCCCCTTCATCCCTTATATAGTAGAATTTTACTAATGTTTATTTCTTTTTTAAACAGTCATAGATTATACAATTATAAAATTTCAAGTTTTTAAACGCAAAACTTCATTTTAATCTCTATTTCGACCCCTTGGGGATGAAATTGACGAGTTGGAAATAGATACGGCCATCTTGTTTACAATACAAACAGCCCACATATGCGGAAGTGTCCGCGACCTCGGAACGTCTGCTCGCTACCTGAGTCTCGCAGCGATTGCCGACATATGCATAACTTAAAACAGACGGTAATTTTATTTTATTTTATTTATTGGGACAACAAACAGCTACAACACAAAATACTTATGTCTATAAACATGTTCATAAAGAAGTTGCAATGTTGCGCCATCGACATTAGCCACGAATTATAACACATGGAAGTACATTTTGATTTTGTTAACTAATTGGTCCAGAAAAGACGCCAAAAATAACAATAACAAAAATTATTAAGATTCACTCTTACATACAATAGATACCTACTTAACATAATGATGGCATTGCAGAAACTATGAAAAAAAAAAATAATTTAGGATTCAGATAAGATTCCAATGGAGTTAGTTTAGAAATAAGAAGCTTTTTGAATTTACATACGGAGCTAGAAAATATGTCTTCTGTATGCACGTTGAATTCGTGCTGCAGACAGTTGTTGCATAAAGCGTGCCTGGCCGGACCCTACGCTTTAGAACAGTGCGTGGCACTGTGTAACACAAATTTAAGTTACGTACCCGGGGGATGTATCCAGAGTTCTAAATGTGCAGGCCTTTTAAGAGTCGGGTAGGTCATACCTTTGCCAGCTTCCTTTACTTGGGGTTGGTTCTCTTCCTTCGTAGACCCCATGCATCATGTCTTGCTACTTGTGACATGTGGAGGTCTATAGACTATATAATATAATGTATATTCTAAATATGTGACTGTATAATGTATTTAAAATTTAGTCATGACACGCGGATATTATTAGTTTTATCACCATTAAAGGCATTTCATTTGTTTGTTGAAAGATTTTTTTACAAATCACCAAATTAACTTATAAAATATGTTATTTCTAAACCTACCTGTTACTTGTATACTAAACTGTGGATACCTATCAGCAGATACGAAATGGTCATATGATACAAAATACACGGTTTTCACTAAACTTGTAGTTTTGCGAAGATAGAAATTGATTCCATAATATAAATAGTAATAATATAAATAAAAGAAAAACAACAGAATATGAATCTTCTAGATCACGACATCATGCAGGTAGCTTCCTTTGGGTGCAGACATCTGCTACGAAGAAATGTAACGAAACTCCACGCCCATCACCGTAAATCCACAACAGTGCGGTTTTAACGATACTCAATACACGTAACAGGGCACCTGCTAATAGCTCTTCTTGGGTACATTGTGTATAATTATGGCATTTTACGGTATAAAAACTTGTCTGCCCTTGAGGATTTGAACCCATAACCCCGCGTACCCGGCATGTAGTCTCACTACCGCGTTAGTTGTCTTCTTCAGATAATGATCTTCTTATTTTGTGTCATATACAACTGGCTGTTGCCAAATGGATTCAACCGCGAACGGGGTAACAAGAAAGAACTTTCTATCATTATTCATAAATCGATGCCGACGCGTTTCGTGGGGCTAGTGAGTAGCCGGTGACCATTGGAGGAGAGGAGGAAAGGGTGGCAACGCATTTGCATGACAACAATCATGCGAATGCCTGGGCATCGGTTGTCGTCAAAAGGCTCCGATTGCTCGCCCCTTCCTATACTGTACAAAAATTATCGATTAATCAGTTTCAGTTTACTGCAGAATAGACCTTGTAGTGAAAACCATGACGGACTGCTACTGGAGTTCAATATGGACCAAAAAATGCATTTTTTTTTCTTTTCGGATCTGACCTTATGCTGCCATCAAGGATTGCAATGAGTGCTCATCGGCAATGAGACTAGGTTTAGGATCGAAAGAGGGACCGAACCCTACTGTCTCCGCAGATGGGAGAGATGTATACCGATATGAGAGTGTTTGCAATAGCTAATTTAATTATTGTTATCATCAACACGACTGACATCCGAGGACGCTCGCGCGCGGTATCTTACAAATGCGCCTGAGACAACGGTTCTCGCTTAGTCGATCGACCAAGATTTTGTCTCCCACAACGCAAATATCTTCTGAATAAATATTCCATAGTCTGACTTTCTGGGCTATGTTGGTTACACTGCCCCTTCTGGGGCTTTCCGAATTTGTCTCAGAGAAATACCAAGCACTGCTCTTTCCATATGGCAATGGCCTGGCTGCTATTCCTCGTAGAACCCATAACCAATGAGCATGGGAGTCTCTTGTTCTCATGTTGCCCAGCAGTGTATTTTTTCCGCCTGATAATTATGCTTAAGAAAAGGTATAATCTATTTCACAATACTGAAAGAAAACGAACAAAGCGAGTGCATCTGATATTTGGTATTTCGTGTGTCAGTACGTAAGTTTGTCTGTAGTGTGTACACTAAGTAAACATGTCAAACTTTCAGTTGCGCTGATTGCGTGACCGGCCGACGTGTCAGCGTAAGAGTGAAACTTGTCATGATAACGCAAGTCTATACTGCACTGCTACTATATAATATATAAACTTTTTTTATTTTTGTTGACGCAGTGCAATCCATTGGTAGGGGCCTGGATAGTCCTTAGACCGTATGTCGGACTCTACATTTAAGGTTGCGATACTGACTAAACCCCTGCGGGTGCCATCTGTGCTGCCATTGCTGAGGTGTCCCGGAATTGCAAATTATCAGGGACTCTAAGGGACCGACACCACCGCCACAGAGGAGTTGTCCTGCACAACAGAACGACCTCGCCAACTTGGGCTAGTGCGATGGGTTGAGGTTCCCATCCTTGCCCCTCGTCCCGAGCGCAAAAAATCTCCTCATGTTGCTCTTTAGTCCCTTCTTAAAATAGGGGTACAAAGAGCAGCCCCCTTGGTTCAATTGGCGTCGCCCAAGGTGTCTCGGTACACCCCAGGCTACTCGGCCCCACCACCACGACTTATACTATATTACCTCCCTCTACCCTACCTAATGGGGCCTAATGGTGTAGGTAGAGTCTACACAGCATTCTTGTATAATAACATAATTTTAAGGATAGTACCGACGCCCATAAACATCCGTATAATAGTTCCACAAATGCCTTGTCCTCCTCTAATTATTCTGTTTACTAACGCTAAATAAGTAAAGGAAATAATGATAACTCTGACCTCGTTTGTCTGAATAAAGATATTTACTTATTATACTTTACTAGCAATCTGCTACGGTTTCGTCTGTGAACAACATAGGCTAGATTGCCACGTTAAATTACACTAAAACCTTCTTCGGGAATCTTTCTAATCAATAAGAGTACTAGTGAAAAGCGCGATTTTCATGTATGCATGATTTTCGGTTTTCCGTAAATTATGAGAAAATTCATCATATACAGACACAGCATTGGGGATATTGTTTTGTATATATTAAGTAGATAACATACGGTGAAATCGTATGTTTGCTTCGTCCATGATCCGAACTCGATCTACGTGGGCTTACTCCTATAGTGACGGAGCAGATGCCACATGCGGTGGAGGTTTTTGAACTTCATACCTTGACCATAAAGGCCGGATATTATCCCGTGTACCTGCCTTGTGCGTGACGTGATGTGTGTGCGTCGTATGTGTATCGGTGTGCGTTAAACTGATCTCAATATATATGGATAGCTGGCAGTTTTGTGATGTATTTGCCTTTTGTCGCAAAACTATCATCAGCACATAATGTTTATTGATCAGATCAGTTGCATGCAGGCGGCAGTATTATGCAGCAGTATTAATCTTAGTATTCTGACAGTACATCATTATTAATATATAAACGCTCTGAAGCTTGAAGCATTAGAAATGACATCAAATAAGTCTTTCATATGTGTGGGCTATCCAGTAAAATAGAGATCAACGATCAGGTTTCTCCATGTGTGTGCAATGTACCTCTACACATAGTGTGTGCGTGTAGGACGTCGGTCGTCATTGCAAGGTGAGCGGGTCCTGCGCACGTGACCTCACTCGCTACGGTTCGGAACTCGAGAGCAGTGTGTTGTAATTTAAAAAAACGAAAGTACACTTTACACTACTGTAGAAGTGCATTCGCATTTTACGTTGATCTTTTTTTGATGATCATTGTATACAGCATATGATGTTCCATTACAGGCTTTCTAATGCAAAATGATTAAGCAAATATGATGAGAGAGATCGGTAGTACCGAGTATATATATAATGGACACACAAAAGACATCAACGGGATCAAGTTTAAAGCAGCTTGTTTTAAGTTATTCAGAATAATTTAGAATATTTTAAAAGTACTAAAAGGTTTCTGTCGCGGCCTTATAAACACTTTAAGTTCTTAACTTCTCTAGACGTTCCAGTTACCTTTTAGCAGCCAATAACAGAATAGCGTGGACGTCATGCTATTAGTATGTTCTTTTAGTACAACCTATAACTAATTTCAATTACAACGCATGTAGTTATTTCAATAATAAAACAACAACCTTTTAAACTACACGTTATAATTATAGCGTAGGTGCCAGCCAAAGACAATGGATTGAGTGTGTGAATAATGATTATGCACCTAAATGTACTTGCAATAGTGTTTAATTTGAGTTTGCAGTGACATAGTATAAATTTTAACCACAGTTCATTCCCAGTGTAACAGGTGTCTTCTATTTATAATTTGCGTTAAACACCAACAATATTTATTTATTAATCGACTTCAAGTATGGAGATTATCAATTTGACATGTATGTACATAATTGCAAACATTCATATAATGTGACAATCTACTAGGGCTTCCAAATAAAGATACAAAATTTTAGCGGCGTAACTTTATGTGTGTAAACTTTATATGTGATGTACTTAAAGAATTACAGACATAAAGTAGAATGTAATAAAATTGTGTTAGGTGCAGTGTGATGGCCAGTGGAAAACGAATAATTGTATTGTTGAGGCGTTTGAGGTGTCACCGGACACCAATACAAAATACAATATAATTTTACAATTTTGAATTGATTCCCACACGTACCAACATCTTCACTAAACTTGGCACTGTTTTATATTATTTTTCATTATACTGATGTTTATGGGTGTCGGTATTCGTTGAAAGGCTCCGATAGCTCGTTTGGCCCCGTATATAAAAAAACCGATTTTACCTACACTTACGTGTGTGATACATATCTCTACATAAGATATTTTGAGTGAATCACATAAGTGATTTCTTATATCTAAGCTACCGAAGCCTCTAGGCTCTGTGGAGCAGATAAAATATAAGTCCAAGTACACTTTTACAAGTGACGAATGATGTCGCGGAAGCAGTTTATCGTCTGACAGATTTGAGTTTGGTCGGGCATACAAAACTTATGACATAAAATCAACAGACTTGTGTAATAATATCAATCTCTGATATGGCATAATTAAAACATAATTACAAACTAATTACAAATATGTACATTTACATGCATTCCGACGTAATTCACTTTTAATTGTCAAATTATATTCCGACGGTTACTTTTGAAGTTCGATTTTATAATGTATAAATACTTTGGGAAAAATACCTGATTTAAGACTTAACAATTTTAATACCAGATATTTCGGTATTTAATTACATTTAGCAGAAAACTAGTATTATATACATTTCTAGTATTTGACTTTTTAGAGTCCACTTTAGTCCCCTACTCGCATTGATACACGTAAAACGTAGTTATTTCATACTAAAAGGCAATGCCCATATTTTATTATGAAATAGGTAGAAATTCTTAATAGAAAAAGCCTTAGATTAGAGCGCGTATATGAATGGAAAGAGTCAGAATTTGTAATTGTAGGCCAGGCCGCAGTTTCTGAATCTCCAAATTTTTCGCTGATCTCGTATCATCACATTTTCTCTTTTATTTTTTGTTTTTATATATAGTTATACTACGCCAGAAACACATGTAGAAAATTACAAGTGTAATCACTCGCAAAAAAGTGTAAACGAAGTGTTGGTCGACCGTTCACCAGATGGGAAGACGACCTCCGTGTAGTAGCCGGTCCGGGATGGATGCGAGTAGCAGGAGATCGGTCGTCTTGGCGTTTATTGAAAGAGTGTGGACTGATAGGGACCGATAATGATGAGTACGCACACACGACTGAAGGAAAAAATACTAGCTTAATTTTATGTCATGCATTTGAATTCTAGGCAGAGAGAGAAAGAGAGATAGTAAATGTTTGCTTGAACCACTCTTGCACCAACAAAAACTTATGAAACGTAACACTCTCTATCTTTACTAACTCATATTGCCTTCTCAACTCTCGTTGGCCTCGTTTTCTTAACGCTCTCCTCACGCATTCTGCAGATCACTGCCCAAGTCTAGCGTGCGCAAGGAAGTTATACTTCAAAAACATGACTAGCCCTTATATCATAATAGCAGTTATCCGCGATTTCGTCCGCGTAGAGACAAAAACACGCGCAAAAGTATTAACACGAACTCTACAATAATATACCTTGTATTATAAAGTTGTATATATATATATATATATATATATATAAAGTATATTATTGTAAAGTTTCATTGAAATCCATTCAGTAGTTTTTACGTGAAGGCTTGAAACAAACATACATCCACATTGAAAACTTTCGCGCTTAAAATATTAATAGGATTTCGTTTCGTATTCTTTTTGCCTTCTATCTGTTGCTGCTATATCTATATACATGTTATAAGACAAATCGCCTAAAAGCTGCCTGCCTACATTTGATCGATTTCCTGCTACTGAACGGGTTTTCATGGGGTTTTGACCAATGAAAAGAGCTACTCCCGAGAAAAGTTGTGTTACAATCGCCCCTGTTATTCATGCCTCAGATAGTCACGAGTTAGTTAGTAGTAGTTACACAGACAATCGTTACTTTTCAGTTCCTAGTAGTAGTATCTATTGATGTATTTATTTCAAGCTGTAGTGCGTTGAACTGGAGGTGAAAGAACGTCGCGCTCCGATGCTAGATCGGGTAGGAATTGCTCGACTCGACAAAAACACGTAATCGATAAAAGGGGTGCGGCATTGTTCTTACTGCGTGTTGTGTATATTTCTTATCGATTAAATTATGTAATTGATTCATGTGTGGCCAGTGACTTTAAGTGTTATCCGAAATTGAGCAAAGTTCTTGAGGTAATTTTTAGTAAAATGTTTTGAATGCTGGCCACTTTTAGGTAGACCGAAAGATTTCTCGTAACGGAACGTAAACTTGTTACACGAGGTGGAGAAAAGGAGGGCATAGCATCTGCATGACAATAATACGGATGTCTATGGGCGTCGCTAGTGGTCTAAAGACTCCGACAGCGCCATTGCTCCTTATATACTATGAAAAAAAATGCTGTGGAAGCGAAGACAAGCGCGATATATTTTCATCGCCTCATTGCAAATATTGCTTGTTCGTGACGAGACCAGGTTTGACGTTGAAAGGGGGCGACCCTCCCCACTCCCGCATATGGGACAGACGCGGATAACTTACTATCAGATGAGCCACCGGTAAAACCACAAATAGAAACATATGACTGATTATCAAGTGGTACCATTGGCAGCGAACGCTAGTACAGCGACGAACGAGTGGCCGACGCACACTTTCTTTTCTGCGTAAAAGCTGTGAAAGCATACGTAATTCATGTTCGTAGTGACAGGTGGCTCGGCCGACATCATGCCGAATTAATTGCGCGTTTAACATGCTTCACACGCCTCCTTGTATGTTAGATTCCTATCTACTATGTATATATACTCTCTTCACAACTGTCCCAATATTGTGCCCCTAAAAAAAGTAACACTGGGTCATGAAAACAGGTCTTTAGTAGACAACGTCGAACGGGTCGGGCTATTCGAAAAACTTAAAAGTATGTGAAATAATAAAAAAATTCTAGTCCCATTTTCAAGAATATTTACCTAATTTAGTCAGAATATTTAACTTTATAACCATACACACATACACATAATAACATAATATATTAGTAACAATTAATATAATTTAAAGTTTCTCATTTTCTTAGCGGTGTTTCATGATGAAAGATGACACCCATAAAAATAACTAGCAACAGGCATCTAGTATAATCTTAATTTTATTGTATGAATTGAAAATAATATTTTGGCTTCTATTACTAATATCCCTTCGCACATTTTTAGGTTTCCGTAGACAAATGGCACAAAACGGTGCCCTTATAATAATTGTTATGTATTAATTTCATTATGTCCATCTGTCCGTCCGTATGTTACAAGCGTTTTACTCGGAGATTATGGATACTGGAAATTTTATATTTGGCAGGTGTATTTTATGAATCTCTACAAAATTATGTAGTTTAAAAGTGAAGTAATAAAAATGATAAAATCAACACAATATATATATTGTGTATTGGCACCGACACTTAACAAGGTATTTATTCAATTCATGGGTGCTCTAAAACATACGGACAGAAACACACAGGCATAAACACACGTACACGCACGACACGCATGCGCACGCACGTAATGTGCCCACACACGCATTCACGTTAGTATAAAAGTAATTTTCTTCTTAATTTGTTGTACTAAGCACACTATTTTGTATTCTCATACTTCTCTGTTAATTGACATAAAATTCGCTTGCGTAAAATAGTTTTTAAACTTAGCACATAAGTAAATGTAGCTCTGTTACAAATAATAACGGTCTCTTCATATTCTGTTATTTTTTTTTATATAACAACTACTAACAATGGCTCAGTTAAATAGATAAACCTGTAATTGGCCATACTATCTGCCCTGTGTTAGTTGTTAATCAATATTGTACTCGCACTTGGTTTATGAATAAATAAAATGAAATAAAAAATAATTTAAAGGAATAAAATATTTTTTAAAATTACCTTTTATTGTTGCACCCAATCATGTGACTCAGGGATGAAAATTTTTCTTCGGGAGAGCAAATCGTGTGGGGTGTCACTGAATAGTTCTTGCAATGAGCTGGTTCAAAGCTTCTTGATTATGATAACACTTTGCGAGATATTCGCTTCTAAAGAGGTAAAAAGTGTGTCTCCTTCTCTAACTTTTTGAATACTGAGGGGAAATTTGTAACAAATGGGAATATAAAATTCAATAAAAAAATCAAATCATAATTGGATTTAATTAAATCGAACAGGTAGTTTAAGAGATATGGTTTTTTATTTGCTGGCACGTAATCATTCATAGGCCACCGATTCGCTCTTAGTCGGTTTTTCAAACATTTCCTATATTAGGCTAATTATTAGTTTTATTATAACATATCATATTATTAGAAAGTTTTATTATTATATTTTTAGAGAGAGGTAAAGTATCTACTAACTTTCGTTGTTAGTAGGTTATCTTCGAAAATCCTGATATGATATTTTTTCACTAACAGAAAACTTTCCTATCCAGGACTCAAGAGTAACATACATAGAGGCCTGCTTCCAACTCGATTGTGGGCATGATTACAGATAGAGTAGACTCTGGTGCCATTGGTCGATGCTGCAAAACTGCTGCAGGCATTTTAGTTTAATAAATTATATATTCAATAGATAAATACACTAATATAGCTTTTAAAAAATGTCACTAACCCACTAAGAGCTAATGATGCTCGAAATAAAAATTAAAATAAAATAAATAAGTAGACACTATTGATGTCTTATGTTTACGCGAATGTTAGTCATTACAATAAAGATACTTTTTCAGATTTTATCGCGGTTACCTTATTATTTAACTATTCAGTCCACCCGGGACCATGGTTGCTTTAAGGCTTCTGAAACTTGCTAGTTAAATAATTAAATAGACCGCGATAAAATCCGTAAAAGTAGTTTTATTGTAATAAGTAGGATTTATTTTATTACTATCTATGGCACCAGATTTAACTTCAGTATATTATATACTGTCAATAATTTACACCGTGAGAAGAACGTCAAACGCAAGAATTCTTATGGCTTTAATACCTCGATCTTGAGACTGCAGTCATATATTTAATAGCTTGAAGCTTGACTCAAAAGAATTTGTATGACTGATAACCTAATTCTTTGTACTTTACAAATACCTCTGTTGATATTACTCTATATAGAGGCAGGCTTTATGATACACGGATTTTGAACTGTGTAGCCTGAGAATAATAATGCACATGTGTAGCATTTTATTCTTGGTTGCGGGACAATCAACTGAATTAATAAAAATTCTGGCACTATATAAAAATATACCTAGTCTTGGCATAAATATGTAACAAGAAAAAAAATATTTTTTAATTGCAAATAACATTTATTATTAAAAATATGAAAAGCTTATACGAAGTGGCTGATATGCATTCCTTTAAACGTTGAGATCAGTAATCAATAGAAGCACGAACTCTTTCCATGGGGAAATTCTTCACTGCCAATCGCATGGATTGTTTTAGGGACTCGAAATTATCACGGCGTTTAGAGCAAGCTGACCACAATTCATAATCCAGCGGATTAAGATCGGAACTAGACGACGGCCCGTGTTCAGCACTGAAGAAGGCCGAGACGTACGCTACCAACCAAGACTGAGTGGTGGTAGCTTTATAACCCGGCGCCGAGACTTGCTGGAAGGACCGTACTTGTTTATTGAATATGGAGTTATTAAAGGGCTTAAGTACCTTCTCAAGAATGATATCTTGATACACGTGTGTCTTGATACCTTTTTCACAAAAAAGTGGCTCAGTCACTGTTTCATAGCTAACACACCACTAAACCATCACAGAAGTCGGATAATGCTCGCGTTGCACTATGTCGATTAATTGGGAAGCTTCCTTATTGCTATGAGCTTTCATACGTTAATTTTGTTTGTTAAAATGTTGCTCAAGTGTAAAAAAAGCTGATCCTTAAAACATTTTTTTCAGTGACTTTCCTTTGCGTACCGCTCCAGTAGTACTCTATTCATCTTGACCCATCAGACCAGTGCGTCTCTTACAGGCTGCAAGTCCTATGTCACCTCTTAAAATACGCGACATGGTTCTAGTTGCTATCTTCATTTCTCGAGATTAAGTCTTTAACTTTCGGACAGGATTTATTCAAATTCTCTTCATTACTGCTTTTGGCCACTTTTTTCGTACGAACACTACGTGTGCGACCAGATCTTTCTGTGTCACAAACGGAGGAAGTCTTATTGCACCTATTAATAGACCGGCACACAAACATTACACTAATACCAAGTGTATGGAGGGTTTTAAATATTGCATTTTTCTCCATACCTACTTTGTGTAAAGCAATCACAGCGATTCTGTTCTCTTTATCACCGCACTCCACTTTAATATCGCAAAACATTGTAATAATCCGAGGAATATGGCTGGTTCGAATTCAAAGAATGTAGTAGTTTCAATGTACCGTCAAAGTTATTTCTCCGTTGTCTATTGCCCGCAGCTTCGTCCGCATGAACTTATTTACTAACGGCATCGCTATCGTTCGTCGTTTCTTTAAAAAAATATCATATGGTCTGAGAGTCTGACACACATACAACTTTCTGAGTAGGACTCCAATAATACGACTTAAAACAATACATTGAGTTGTTTTGATGATACGGGACGCGCATAGACATACAAGTAGACAAACAAATAATGTTGTATTTGTACAGATTCCTATTCTATGTAGGCAGATACTCGGTCACCGTTTTAGTAAAGGTACTAGCGATCCGCCCCGGCTTCGCTCGTGACTAAATTATATATTAAAACTTTTTGATGTCTTAAGTTTACGTGAATGTTTGACATTACAATAAAACTACTTTTACGGATTTTATCGCGGTTTATTGAATTATTTATGTAGCCCGACGTTTCAGAAGCTTTACAGCAACCATGGTCACGGGTGGACCCATACATAATCGGCTTAAAACTTTCTTCGAAAATAGCTTCATCCCTCGGTGAAAACCATACACGTATATGATCGATTTTCACAAAATCTACTGAACGTATTTTGATGCTGTTTTTACTCATGGATGGATGGAGCAATTCTCGCGGAATGCTTTAGGATCCCCTGTTACTCAAGGCGAAGCCGGGGCGAATCACTTATACAATATATAGCCGCTCCTATATGCTGTTTTAGATTATATTAAAAACAAAGATTTAAATGTATGGTAGCAACTGTGTATATATATAGTTCATATGACTCCGCCGTAAACTGTCGCTTTTCTTGCGCTTCGTGATTAGCCGGTGGCCCACTGTAAGCGAGGAGGAAAGTAGGGCAATGCATCAGCACTACAATAATGCGGATGTCTATGGGCGTTGGTAGTCATCATAAGACTCCGATAGGTCGTTTGCCCTCTATACCGTAAAAGAAACTTAAAGATCGAGAGAGAAGTGAGAAAAAGAGAACCAGGTGTATTCTAGAATACAGGAGAAGGAAGTTTCTAAAATACAGGATAAGGAAATACATAGTCCAGGAATCACAATCCCTCGGATATACAGTTTTAAACAAACAGTTTTAGTACAATACAACTTTTGTAACAGGACGACAGGAATCAAGGATGATGATGATATAACTAATAGATGATAATTATGTACTCCAGACATTTGGTACTACACGATCTGATTATCTGTAGACCTCGCTGAAATGTGAAACCCCTCCCCCTTCCCTTTTCACCTCCCTGTACTCGCCCCGGTGCGTCAGTACATCGAAGCACTGTACCAGAGCGCCGACTTGACGTCAGATTTACATATATTGTAACCGAGGTATAATGTACTGTGTGGATGATTATACATTGCGCGATGCCTCGGTCATATGGGCGGTGTTCTTTAAATTACAGAAGGTTTTTTTTGGTGTCTTTGTTGGGACAGATCAGTAATTTCTAACCAGTGATACTCCACGTGGTGTACACTTCTTGCACTTCGTTCCCGACCGCAAGGCCTTCATTAAACTTGATAAAACACATTTGATGCTCGTCTATTACAAGGCGAGACGAGCATATATATTAAGTTCACATACTCCTCTATTGAGCAAGACGACAATTCGCCGTCATATAACTGCCTATGGCATTCCTTCTCTACTAATGTTATCCCTACGGTTGCAAGCCACAAGTTTGGTAACATATTTTTTTTTTTGCGGCACCTGATGTATAAATGTAGTCTCAAGGTTCGCTGGTAGAGGGAGCAGTAATCGATTATCCACGGCCAAGGCTGGAACGCGACCGGTCCCCGGTCCTGCGGCCTGCTCGCCCCGACATAAACAACTGCATAATGGGATCTCAACTTAACGACAATTGCCTATACATGTTGCTCTTTCTTAAATCTCAATAAATTGACTATATATGCTCTGATTGTTAGTTACAAATAAAACGAAAATGTAATATATACCTAACATAACTTAGAAATGTATTCAGTCTCTCTACTATTTGTACGTCATTGATTTACAAAAATACAAGATTTAAGATTGCATACTAAAGCATCCGCTAAACCGGCCTCAATTGATACTGCAGTGACAACTGTACCGTTGCGTATCGTGCAGCTTGTGAATTTTCGGTTGTGAGTAAAACCCCTTGTTTCCTTCCTCCCCTTTGGGGGAGGAAGTAAGGAGGACACCATGTCCGCATAAACATTATGTAAATTTCTATGGGTGATTACGGACAGTCATGAAACTACTCGTTTGCGTTTAACAGTCAAGTTCTAATGATCATTATTTTTTTTCCAGACTTATGTGACAGAAAACACCGATATTAACTCGCAAGGCATCTTGGAGAGTCTGAACAGCAAGTACTTCTACTACACAAGGACAAGGGGCCTCTTCAGGGTCTGTTATCCCAAAGAACGCCCGCCAACAGGTAAGAAAAATATTTCTCATATTCATGACTAGCACCACCCCGAGGTTTCACCCGTGTAACTCCGCTCCTATTAGTTGTAGCGTTACGGTTTTTTAAGTTTATTCTGGCGGGTGTGTCCAGTGCAGCTTCGTTGGTTAATATAAGACACATCGGGCGACGTTCTAAGTGGGATTGTGGTCGATAGTGGGAGAGTCCCCCTCCTTTCCCGAAGATGGGAAAGATGCATCCCGATAGCTATTTAAGATCATATAAATTAAGTATCGTCACCTTGGCCGAGCGGACGGGATCTCCTCTAACGAGGGGCGTAGGCATCTCACGCGCGGCAGCCAAAGTTAGGCGTGCATTATCGTGGGGGTTGGATAAACTCGTTGAGCTATCATAACGGTGGGGGGGGGTCGTCCTCCCACTCACTTCAGCTTTAGGAACCTATTTTTGACGCGGGGAAACACACTTACGCGCCTTCACCGACCCTGGACGGGGTCCAGTGGTGCGTGGGGCTCGCGTCTCACTAAAGAAAGGAAAACATAGTGACGAAACTCGGATTCGTGTATGCAAATTCGACCTAACCTAGAATTGGGTGTGGTTTCGGATATGGGTTGAAGACTGGTCAGATTTCGTCGCTCTGTTTAAAAACTTACGCCCAAGTCAATCCCCCCCCCCCTTTTTTCTCTCGGTTGAGGCGGGGAAAGACATTAACGCGCTTTCAGCGGCTCTGGGTTGGGTCCAGTGTGTGTGGGACTCGCGGCACATTATAGTGCCAAACACCCACTAAAACCACCGCCAGTGCCATCAGTGCCGCCCTTGTTGAGGTGCCACGGAATAACAAATAATCAGGGCACCTCGAAGGCTAGCCGGCCGGCCTAGGGGACCGACCCGTCCTCCGCAGTAGAGTTGCCCCGCACCACAGGACAGCACCGTCAATTTTGGGACAGTGCAATGGGGTGAGGTTCCCATCGTCGCCTCTTGCCCTGTGGGAAAAAGCACATACTCCTGTTGCTCTTTTGTCCCATCTTATAAGAGGGGTACAATGAGCACCTCCTCCTCCTGCTCTGCAGCCTCCTCTTACTATAAGAGTGAAAGACTAACCGATCCTCTCGTTACCAGGTTTGCCTAACTCGTCAGTTTCGAGCGACCAGCACAAGGCCTCCGCTTCACAAAATCTATTCTACTTAACACGCTCCGACTAATGACTAATTTTAATTGCACGTACCATTCATTAAGTCCATTGGAGCGAAGAGAGAGTGATACATGAATATAGGCTCTACGACTATATTTTAAGGGTCACAATCGTCTGTGATCAGAGATGATGATAATGCAGGTGCCTAACTGGACAATAAAGCAAGTACGCAACATGACTAACATTTCTTCATAATAATACCGTATGGTATGTTGCCTCCATTTTGACCTTAAAATTTTAATGACGTGTGCATTTCAATTTCGTTCCGTGATCATTTTGAGAATTGAAATGAGAATTCGCCGCAAAGTAAATTCGCCACTTATAAAAATATCACAAATTCAAAGTAAATTCGCAAGTCGCAACACGTATTAAAAGTATGTGTAACTCCACAGGTTCATATCAGGTAACAACTCGAGACATCATACAATTTTATAGAAAGTAGTGTTAGCAGTCGTTGGAGAGCTTGCAGGAAATGTTGCACAGCCTAAATGAATCCTCCCAACGTATTTGCCTTAGGGTGAACTCGGACAAGACAAAGGTCATGTTCAGCGAACACGACCTCCCCAGGCCGGTCAACGTCGATGGTACTACCCTCGAAGTCGTAGACGAATACGTCTACATCGGGCCACTATTGTAATTAGGCAGACATAACTTCGAGAAGGAAGCCGATAGAAGGGTTCAGTTGGCCTGGGTAGCATTCCGGAAGCTACGTCACATTGTCATGTCGCCTATTCCTCAGAGCTTGAAGGCAAAAGTCTTCAACCAATGCGTTCTCCTCGTGATAACCTACGGGGCCGAAACGTGGCCTCTTAATTAAGGACTGATCAAGCAAGTTTGTGGTAGCTCAACGGGCTATTGAACATGTTATGTTGGGTGTTACTCTGTCCGACAGAATTCGTAAAGAAGTGATAAGGCAGAGAACTAAGGTATCCGATATCACACGCAACGAATAAGCTCTCTTATATGACAATGGCCTGGTTACACACTCAGAAGAAAAGGTTCTGGAGTGGAGGTCGCGTTCAGGAAAACGATGTGTTGGTCGACCGTTCACCAGGTGGAAAGACGATCTCTGTGCAGTGGCCGGTCCGGGATGGATGCGGGTAGCAGATGATCGGTCGTCTTGACGTTTATTGAAAGAGGCCTATGTCCAGCAGTGGACCGATCAGGGCTGATATTGAGTGAGTGATAGTGAGTATTAGCAAGTAAATTTATGGATTTGAGCAGGTCAATTTAATACTATAATAATAGTAGTCTTTATTCAAGCAAATATCACTCATTTTGTTAGTTGAGTACACTTGATATTTAACCTATGATTAGTAATATAATATATTTTTTTACATTTGCCGTAAACCGTGCGCGATAAACGCAACAACGATTTACGTGAACGCTAACTAGACGACTCGCTATCATAGCAAGTATGCTCTTGGGACTGTCTCGAAATCTGCGCACCAGGGATGCACATCTTTACGCGCCGTAGTGAAAAAACAATTTACTCGAGTTTCTGCAAACATCCCTAATGCCCTGCAATACGTAGGTAGACCCAACAACCTCCCGAGAGCATTATTGTAGTGGACTCGGAGAGCACTGTTTATCTGTTTGTATATCTAGTCTCTTTGTATATAGAGACTTTTGTGTATATCTAGCCCACATGGTACACGTGTAAAAAGATGTACATTTAGCCCGGGGTATACTTATCTTTACCACTCTCGAGCAGCGTGCACACCTGCAGGCTCATGTTGGCCCTCACCGACAATGTTCTCCGCTCCTTTTCTATATATACTATATGCGCTTGAAAAATATTTGAAGTTTATTTTATTGTTGACCTTTAAGACTGCACATTTTATCTTTACAAATAAATAACAACAATATTTTTACTTTCGTGAAATCTGTACATAAAAACTAATTGTATGTATATACGAAAAAATAATTGTATATGTCTATTTATATTAGTACATAAAAGAATTAGATATAATATCATCTTTGTTGAGCAGATCAACAAAGATTCGATTAGATTATTGTTTCTACGTCACATATTTTTAATGAAATTGCTCCATTACTTCAATAAAAAAATCATAAATTTGGCTTGCATAACATTTATTGGTAATATTATAAATAATTACTTGATGTAATTTTGTAAACAGATACCGTTTCAATTGTCTAACTCTGTGTATATCACTATTTATTAGATGTTCCGGGATGGAACAAATAATAGGCAATTTAATTATAGGCATCTTGGAATTGTGAAAAAATCATTACTCTCTTTGACACGTTGACCTTTAAATACTTGGTGTCTGCCTTTTAATTAAAACTAGTCAGTCGAACTGTTGAGGCTGGTCAAGCGCTGCCAACCAGTAGTAGGTTCCTCCGAAAAAAAAATGTAATTAAATTTGACTTAACGACCCCATGAAAACAAGGCATTTATTTAGAAATTTAAGGCTCGGAAATTGGCTATAACTTAACCTAGAAAATTATAATTATGATTGATTTCATTCTCCACTTTCCTGCTTCACAATGGGTACTAGGTTATTTTAAATATTATCTTATCTTCAATGCAGTAGATGCGCATTTTGTTCATCTGTAAAGCGTCCTACAAATTCCAACCACCAAATATTTGAAAGTGTCTGTAGTACTTAATAGTGGGCAGTATATTCAGTATACGAGTGTTCCGTATATGGGTTCCGTACACTTCGGGACATAAATAATATGCTTTATGTCTTCTATGGAGGTCTAGGCCGACGGTTACGTGAGTAGAGATTAAATTTTTTTATATCATATCGTTTTCTTTTTTAATTTGATTCGAATCGTTTTATTAAAGGCCAGTGAGATTTGAAACTTTCGAAATTCGAACATTACAGCAATTAATTTTATTTGTTCAAATTAGCTTCCATAAATTCGTGATTAATTATATTCTTATAAAAGGAAGAGGTAGTGCCATGCCACATTGCAATGCAATTGAACTCTCGTTCATATGACACCACCATTAGGTGACGGCTATGCTATCGCGCTTTGTGCGGTTTGTGACTAGTCTATGGCCCATTGGAGAAAGGGAAGGCAATGGATCTGCATGACAACAATAATGTGGATGTCCACGGTCGTTGGTAGTCGTCAAACGGCTTCAATCTGTACAATTAGAAGCTTTATCACAGAGCCACAATAAGTCTCATCTTTTCAACAAAAATGTTGATTGCTGTATGGCAAGCCTACCGGTTGTATCCCAAGAGCCTTCAGACCTTGAAGCTATTGCATTTCACCTAATAACACGACAGCTAGACACGAGTAACTTACATTCCTTCCTTCATTTTCATGTTGTGAAAATTGTATCCAATTTTCAATTGAGAGTGGGGTGTCGGAGAGTTAGGGGTGGGACCCTTTTTAACCAAAAACCTTGTCTCGAGGCCCGCCGAGCCTGTGGAACCGATGTAACTGTAATGGTCCCTCTTCGCTTCCGCAGCCATACGCTTTTATTCCACATTCATCAAAGTATATACAATTACACTAAGTTTGTATTTAGAGCTTAGCTGTTAATTGTTGCTTCTATTCATTACTTTAAGACGTCAATTTAAGGAAGGATTAGCGGTCGGAACAGTAGATCCTAAAGGCACCTTAGTCCTCCTGTCTGAATGTCGGCGGCCATCTTTATAGCAACCAGCCATCTGCCTATACAGTGGTATTTTAGTGTACAAGTGTGTGCTCAGACACAAGTGTATTCTCTGAGTATATCTGTATTTATTATGCCTTTTTATATGAAATAGTGTGATTGAACGTGCCCAACACTAGACGACGAGGCAGACAATGATATGCAACTGAGACACAATCTTAATAACAATAAAAATAATTCAATTAATTACTCAACGTCAAAAAAGAAAACAGTTGATCGTTTTTTTTGTAGAATAGGGGGGCAAACGAGCAATGGGAGCCTTTATACGACTACCGACGCCCATGACTATCCACATAATTACTATGCCGATGCGTTGCCCTCCACCCCCCTCCCTCCCCATGGGCCACCGGCTATTCAAACCGCACGAAATGCGACAGCGACGCCGTCAGTTTACGCCGGTATCAAGTGAGCGAGAGGTATTTCCCCGGTCGTGCCGGCCCAATTCCGTTGCATAGGAGGATATTTATGTGATCGATCTCCACAAAACTTACTGAATAGGTTTTCATCCGATTTTCACCCACGTGTTTCACCAGTATAGAGCGATTCCCGAATAAGGTTTGTTAAGGCTGGTACCCTGTTCGACATAGGCGAAGCCGGCGCGGTTCGTCAGTTCCTTATAATTGAACGTCCCTGATAATGTGATGATGTATGTACAACTACATGTTTGCGTCAATACACACTCGTAGTTGAGCACAAACCACGAGTCGGCGCTAATTACTACTGCACACCCGAGATGAACATCTGCGATGTGAACGGTTACATACACAACATCACCTACCTGCGCTTATATAACCCTCTTACTTACTTCATTATCGCATACGCAGACACATGTCAGACATCGCACGAACATGTAACATATCCCGACACACGTTGTTTTGTCATTAGTAGAATTTATTGTCATTGCAACGTGTAAACGTTAGAAAAAACGTTAAGGCTGAACAATCTTTATCACTTAGGGGTATCAAAAACAGATAGTAGCCGATTCTCAGATTGAGTATGCATATAACATTTGGTGAAAGTCGGTAAGACGTTTCTGGAAATCTCTTAAACTATAACAATTACAAATTTCAAATTTGGCAGGTAGGTTCCTTGTAGGATGCAGACCGCTAATAACGAATTGTAAGAGACTGGAGTGGACTCCAAAATGCGTTTTTGGCTTAATTTAGGTGAAAACGAAATACGTTAAAGCATTAAATCAATGTATAGTTAGTTACCTGAGAAACTTTAATGGTACTATTGAGTGTTGCCGGCGCATTTTTATTATTCATACGCTTTGACTTTTCACTGCAGCTGATGATAAGTTGTGTGGCTTTAGTAGCTGTGGTGTAAATTCGTATTTTTCTTAGAAAAATGTGCACGAGCACTGGTGACGATGTAAATATTTTGATACATTTCCCATCTTATGGCGACACCCTGATGATGAATGCGGCTGATACTGCCCAGGTCTTTATGGTCAAACAATAGCCCATTCCAATTGATGCCAAGGCGTTGTATAATAGTCAAAACGCGTGAATTGAATAACGTTTGAGGTCGAACGTTTTCCGATACCGGAGGTCGCCAGCTGACCCTCGCTCGTAATCGACTTCCACCCATACACAATTCACGGATTCGGTTTCAGAACTGATAGAGTATTTGGCATCAGTTGTTTCGGCGTGGACACACTGACTACTTACCTACACCATACGTCGCAAGACTTGGCGGGCCTTATTCGAGAGAAACCGTACGGGAAGGGTGTCGCATAACAATATGTAGTAGTGTGCCAAAATATCGAAGCATGCGCATAACAAAACGTGCCAGCGCCTTCCAGGCAAAAGTGACACATTCCAAATGCATCGCTTTCACTCCACAGCCTAAAGGATAGTGGTACTATTTATGGCAATTCGATGCAGCTGTATTTTGCTTATCTCTTCCACCGTCTGAAAAGGTGCTATTTAAATATAGTTTTAGACATTTCAGTAAAAATATTCGGCGAGTGTATTTACAATCATTTGATTGTGTAATTATTACACCATAATATAAAATTTGAAATTTGAGTGTAATTGAAAATTGAGTGCACGGATTTCCTCTCTTACGGTTGTGGCACACTCCTACTTTTGAGTTAAGTATATAACTACAAATTAATGATTTCTTCCAATTAAAGGGATGCATCCCAGTGACAAACGGACGGAAAGATGATCGATGATGTACGTTGTCAGCTCTTGAATGCGAAACAATAACCATTATCTCATTAGGAACTGCCGTAGCTGGTGTTGAGTGGAACATCATACACGCTAGTGTATTGCTATATCCAGTGGCATGAATTTATGTACTTATTAGAAAGCTTATCCATCTCATGTCGCGACGTATCGTTATGAGATTGCATTGAAATCGTATCACAAGGATCCCATTGCACATAATAGAATCCACATCATGAATCCTGTTACATCTTATGACTGTGTTATGCATTCCGTTCAAGTAATGGCGGATTGTCAACTACAGAGCACTTTACTTTTCGCTAAGATAGTACTAACTCATAGTTCAGACAGTTCTAGACTAGTAAACATAATGCCCACTCAGGGCCCTTATCTAGAAACATTCTTGAACAGCTTGAACAGCTAAAAACCTTAAGTTCCTTGTTAACATCTTTTGTGTGCACGCACAGATAGGACATAGTTCGAATATCTTAACTTTTATTATCATCCCGAGTCTTTCCTCGATGATAAAAAATGTATAGGCAGTTAATCTAGACACACGGCACCTTGCCAAGCCAACAGCGAAGGTCTGTTGCAGGTCGTCTGTTAAATGAGCATTACACGAATCATTTGTACACACTTTGATCTTAATTTTTACGATGTTCGTAACAACAAATTCAGCTTATTAGCGGACTACGTCAGAAGGACCGTTTTTGACAAGTTTGTATGTATGTACATTTATATGTGACCTCTTATAGCCTATGGATTTTCACGAATGTGGTGTCGATTCTTCTTGAATACGAGTGCCGAAATGTCAACATTAACATGTGTGATTTACAATAGATTTGAAAAAGAAACACTTTCTTTGCGTATTTGTGCATAAGGCCTTTACGAACGATGGCACGGACAGATCTCTACTTTATAAATGATATCCATATCTTATAGTCGATTCAGGTTCGTTTAAGATAAAACGTCAAAATTCTTGTACCACATCCATATAAAAACATACCACTCCCACATTTCTGAAGCCGGCTTTCCGCACTATCTCAGTTAACACATATAACATGTAAAGTATGCGTACATGCGGTGTAACCTTAACTTTCCAATCAACTTTTCTATCCAAATTAGGTTTCCATTTTAATATGACTTTCCCGAGAGACTTGAACGTTGAAATTAAGTTTTCATATAGAACAAGTAAATTGAACTTAACGAATTTGCGCCAAAAAATCTGCCGTTTTCTTTGTTACTTCTTTAATGTACTTACTCTTGGCACTCGCGTTTTCAAGGTGACTCCAACGACACCCCGTGAAAATCCATCAGTCGATCAGGCTGTTCGAGTGGACATATATATAACTTATGTGTCACAATGTTAGTTAACGTTAGCGAAGTGAGAAGACGATCTCTGTGCAGTAGCCGCGGGATAGATGCGAGTAGCGCGATATCGGCCTTCTTGGCGTTCATTGAAAGTGGCCTATGTGCAGCAGTCGACCGATACGGGGCTGATAATGATGATGATGAATATTAGTTACCTTACTCCTCCGAAGCGGCTTTACAGATTTTTACCAAATTTTATATTATGCATATAAAATTCAGTAGGTCTAAGAATCGGCTACAATCTAATTTTCTTATCTCAATGGTTAATTATGGTTATGCGAATGAAACCGCGGGGTGCAGCTAGTATACACATATATAAATATATACAAACTTTCGAAAAACATTACCTACCTTCTGGCGAAGTCGGGTAAAATTAAATCAAATTAGACTATTTGCGATTGGATTATTAATCAATTTTATACATTAAAAATTATTATATTATTAAAACTATTCCTACTATTCCTACTTTTTACTACAAAACATCAATGACGATGATCCTTAATGACGGACTCATTTTATGTGGTAAAGTTCTGAAGAGGGAATTGTTTGGTCACAACATCGCAAGTGCTAAAATAAAGCCTGCCAAGTACACGGGGTTCCCCAGCCGGGGAACCGCATAGAGGGTTCCGAAACAATATTTAGTATTTATCGTTTATCGTTATAGCTGTAACAGAAATACATAATGCAAATTTCAACTGTCTATGCTATTCAGGAGAAACATCCTGGACAGCGGAGTCTTAGTGACAGAGTCGCGTTTTGAAAAAAAAATATTATACGGTTATTTTTTTTTAAACTTCAGTCAGTATTGTATGGCATATACAGAATTCGGGAGTATTGGAGATGCTTGAAATATTCGTAAGAACAGTACATACGTAGATTTCAGTGTTTCACGCAAAAACTCGGAAAAAGAAATGTCTAACGCAGGTAAAATCACGGAGCACAATAAGTAGGTACCATTTTAAGCCGTCATCATCCGTCGCTAAATTTGATTGCTCTAGTGCTAACAAGTTTCCTAACCAGGCCATGCATCACTTTAAATGTAAATCAGGCAGGCGCGTCCAGGAACCTCTTGTAAGAGGTGATACGGACCGCCGAACCAGCTAATGAACTACCGTTCATCGTCATGTAATGCGGTGGTTTTTGGGCGTCGCTGGTACTACACCACAATAAATAAAAATATTTGCGATCTCCCTAATTCTACTGATAATTCATCACACATTTGTTGCAAGGAACAATATTTAGAACGTCTACCTGGACTGTGGAGCCCAATTTGGGTCGTTTATCGTCCATGTTGGAAATTGGCCGAATCTGATAGCCACGCCTGTGGAGATAACTCTTAGCTCATACTATGAGTAAGTAAGGTGACGGCTATGCTGCGTAAATGTGAGTTAGCGCAGTAGGAGGCATTGGAAAATATAGGGCAACGCATCTGCATAATCACGCTGTATGGACGCGGTAGTCACCAAAAGTCTCTGACTGCTTGAATGCCTTCTTAAGCTGTAAAAAATGATTAAATCACTCCGGCGCATGTCTTACCCAACTGACGTGTAATTGTAAACTACAGATATTATATTCGTTAGAACCTTGTCAGTACTATTAAACATTGCTCAACCTCCGCTTTCGATCAGAACATAATGTGTTTAGGAAACCGTTTACCTGTTAAATCCGGTCTAAACAGACATTATTCGATCCAGCAGTCATTTTCTTTGGTTTATTTGTAATATTATACTGTAAGCATATTTTAATTACAATTTCAATTCACTGGATATATAGTTAAGGAAAAATTTTGTTTGTTTGTAACAGTAGTTGAGGTTGGTATTGGCGCGTAGGACGACGCGGCATTAAAATTTCAGTATGTATTTTTTTTTAAAGGGACTATCAGAAATGAATAACAAAAAAGTAATGAACGGTGAATAAATTTTTCACATTACCCGCATCCATGAAAGGCCGTTAAAATTTTTATTACGCTGTTTGTGAAGTTATGAAAATCAGAGCTGGGGGGTATCACTTATAACGTACCCTTTTAAATCTGTTTCTACAGTTTTACATGTGTTTAATTCGCTGTTGCACTTTCCTTGCATAAAGGGAAAGAGACAGCAAGAGAGGCAAAGCGTATTTGTACGCCAGTGTAAACCTTATAGCCTACACAGTTATTAACAGTAATAAATATTACACGGAATTTCTATTTCAAAATGTTACACGTAATTTCTATTTCAAAAGAACAGTATAAAATCAGAAATGAAAAACTGTGTTCTAAGACACTTCCGGTTCATTCTAAAGTCCCTAGTTTTAACACATTTTTTGATCAAAAATTGTCTTGGATACCACAACTTTTAATACTAGGCTTATCCTTTGAGAAGATTAATTAGGAGCATAAAAAACGGGTGTCGTATTTGGTTAGACATTTTTATACAGGAATGGTTGCAGGCTGGTGATGATGATGTCCATTTGTACAGCGGTTCCGCCCAACGATTTGGTGAAACCTGTATTAATATAATACTTCTGTTAATAACATGCGCGTCGGTCAGTTCAAAGTAAATGCCAACGCTAGAACTTAAATGCACATGACTAATGTTATATGATCTTTAGATTTTTAGGATGTACTCGGTATGTTTTTATAGTATAAACGGGGCAGTCGATGCGTTTTAGTTACGCATATATGTCGCCCTCCATTCCTCCTCCCCCTCCAAAGGCATACCGGAAAATCACGAAACTCTCGAAACGCGATGTTCGTTTGTCTTAACTGACCTGACGTCTGAGGGAACTGGAGCAGACAAATCAAAGGCAGTTCGTGGTAGGCGATCGATGGCACCCGAGTTTCAGTGGCTATTCGGTTCAATTGCGAGTTGTGCTATCGGATCCCACCCAAGACCCGCATTCACCTGCGAAAAAAAGTGTGTGTGTGTATGTGCAGGAGAAATGTTGAGGGTAAAGTTTTACATTGCTCGCACACAGACACGAAAAACGGACGCCAAAGAAGTTAAAATGTTAGAATTTATACTTCTTTCGCGTGACAGGAGACAATGAGAAAATCTAAAATGTTGACTACAGCTAACTTCAAAAGAAATATTTTACCATTAGAATCCTACACTATCAGTGATGAACATAGGCTATAAACCATCTTCTGATCTCTCGATCCACGATCCACGTCTCGATCATTAGGAACACTTCGATAATGTAATCAAATTGTTAAAAAAATATCAAAGCAAATCCTTATTTAGCTGCAGAAATGATTGACAAGTAACTAGCTGTCGTGACTAATGTTGTTCTGTCATAAATTGAAGTCGTTATCATAACGTGTCATGTTTAGGATCCTGACCTCATAGTTGTGTGCGAGCTATCCAAAAATTTACCCTCAACTTTTTTATACAAAAATAATTATATATATATATACTTATTTTGTCGGATCGGAGTCTTTTTACAACTAGCGACGCCCATACTATGCCGATGCGTTGACCTCTCCCCCCCCATGGATCTCCGGCTTGTCACAAACCGCACGAAATGCGACGCTGAAGATGTCATTATACGGCGGTATTATGTGAGCGAGAGGTACCTCCTCGGTCGTGCCGGCCCAATTCCGTTGCATAGGAGGATGTAGTGTCATGCACTATGCCATGCTGCATAAGAGGAGCCTACGCAGCATGGCACCACCTCTTCCTAAAACTATATATAACTTCTTATTTACATATTACATTTATAAAAGCTCCCAGCTATTTTAACTTGTTACTCAAAAGTAGAAAGCCTTGTATTCCCTATTATGTGTATTCTCATTTTATGGGTATGATGAGTGCTGAGCGGGCTGCCGCTACATAGTCGTAGAAACGTTAGGACCGGTTGTAATGTTTGTGGAACGAAGATTTCACCGCGCACCGGCGCGCTCCAACACGCCGCTGCGCGTGAAAGTAACGTCCTGCATTTACTTCACGTCAACTATACAAGTGTACCTATTGACAGGAGACTTGTCAAGTGATTTAGAAGTGCAAAGGTGGGCATTGCTGAGTGGTCACCCCTATTCATTACATATATGATTTAACTAGTATTTCACGAAATATGGCAAAAAAAAAAAATTACAAAAAATACTAAATTACTTAATTTAGGTCTCGTAAACATTACATATGATAACGAATTCAATTTATGACAGAAGAACGTTTGTCGCGACAGCTAGTTAGTTTGTCGCGACAGCTAGTTAGTTTATCGCGACAGCTAGTTAGTTGTCAATCATTTTTGAATTTGATTACATGAACGAAGTGTTCCTAATGATCGAGACGTTTCAGAAAGGTTTATAGCATATGTTATATTTCTTTTAACTCGGTCTAGTCGGAAACAAAGAAACAATCAAATGTTCCTTCTAATAATATTAGTATAGATTAATTCGTAATGTTACTTACCCATGTTTTTGTGATCAATAAAAATGTCTCTTTCTTTTCTTTCAATGGGGACTATGGGTCAAGTAGTGCCATGCTGCATTGCATCCGAATTGGACGGACGCGGCAGTGGAAGTATTTCCCGCTCATGACACCGGCGTAAAGTGACAGCGGTTTGTGAGTTGCTAGTGGCCCATTGGAGGGCAGGATTAAAGGAGGGCAACGTATCTGCAGGACAATAATAACGATGTCTATGGTAGTCATCAATAGTCACCGATTGCTCATTTACACCCCTCTACCTAGGATAGGAAACGCCTTTTTAATTTCATTTCGTGAAAAGGCACAGCCCTTTTGACGACTGCCAATTTTCTTTCCCCCCCCCTCCAATGGGCCACCGGAAATGCACGAACTGTGCTAAACGCGCCAGTCACCATTAATATTCTTAACTATATACGTCTTCGTTACATTCACTTACCTAACACAAATTCTTTACATCGCTCAGTACTCGACAAGGCATGTTTCTCCGCTCACTATTACTCACGAATAAATCTCCCAGATAGCCAACAATTACTCGAACACAAAACGGCCTTAACTAATGTATGTATGTATGTAGTTAAATGGTCGCCCCAAATACCTGTCGCGGTTTGCCGAGAACCGACAGAGGCGTTCAAGCACGCGAGCTGCGTGCGCTTACAAAACCCGCCCCGCTTTGCATGCTTGCTACCCGACTGGGTTAGAAGGGGGTGGTTGTGATTTTCGGAAATGTGTTCTTTGAGTCTTTTGAGAACTATCATCGCCCTTAAACATTCGCATAATAGTTAAGCAAAGGCATTCTCCTTTCCTCCTCCCCTCCAATGGGCCACCGGTTGCTCACAAACCGCAAGAAAAACGGAAACTTGATAATATTAGTATAGATATGAAGCTAAAGAGCTTCTATGTTTATTGCACGTGCTAATCCCAGGACCTGTTGGCCCGAATTGAAAGAATATATTTGTGTTGAAATTAAATTTATATCCGTGCGAAGCTGGGACGAGCAGCTAGTTATTAATATATATCTTTATGAAACACGTGGTGGGCAAGAGGTACGGTGGTATGTTTGCACAATGTCACCAGACAATCATCTGCCGAGGACTCGAGAGCGCTAGTAAAAACCCCTTGCATGTCACGAGAGTAACGTGATGCAAAACAGAACCGCTTTTTAAGTACGACTTTTTGTGACCGTTACGAACACGTGAAATTGTCTATACGGCGTCTGAGAGACGACGAAATTCGACGGAAGCCGGTTTTTATCAGTTTTAGGATAAATAAAAACATCCATTCGAAATCTGAACTTATGAGTATATATAAAATTCTCGTGTCATAATGTTAGTTACCCCTCCGAAAGGGCTTTATCGACTTTTAACAACACCCGTAACATTTTTCTAAGTGACGTTACAATGACAACAATACAAAAAAAAAAACAATTTACAGTATGTATTGTGAAAAGACTTGCACAATATTAACAGGTATACGGTCTATTCATACCTATTGTTTTATTATTTTGTCTCTTGTCCGCGTATAGAGTGGGGGTCGGGAAGGGGTTAGATACAACTTTTTTATATCGTATAATGGGACAAACGAGCAGTCGGAGCTTTTTGTCGCCTACCGTCGTCCATAGACATCCACAAAATGTGTAAATGTGGAGCTCTCTTGTCCTACTCCCCTCCACTAGAACAAAACTCACAAACCGCACGAAACGCGACAGCCTAGCTGTCACTTTCCGGCAATGTGATGGAAGTGTATCTCCCCGGTCGTGATTGCCCAATTCAGGCATGGCACTACCTCTAACTAAACTACTATGTATCTATCAAGCTTTCTATAAATCTAACAGGGCTCGCGATACTCAGGCTGCTATTTTACTTCTTAATAACAATGAAACTGAAGAGAAAGGTAGTAGACGCGATGTAAGCGCGGTGAAGCGGTACGTTGCGGGTTAAATGTTTCACACAATTTTACTACTAATATTTTATATATTTAGTAAATTTATATGTATACTTGACGTATACATATAAATTTTGTAGGTAAACATGAGGTCGTCGAAATCTTATTTTTCTATCTTTGAGGGTGTAATAGACAATATTTTGATTTTTACACACAAAAACCACTAAATGCTTTAATAACTTTCGCTTTAAGCTTTTCTTGCAGTTATACTTCTCTTGGCGTGTGCTTTTTTTCGATGCGTGCGCACACCGTCACCTAAAATCGACACCCTGATGTTGGCTATAGTGAACATTATAGTTCTTCACTTGTTACGCCAAAGAAATATAACTTCTATCGCGTGCACAGAAGAACACACACACTTCTATTTAAAATAGACTAATAAAATATGATTTGTTCGATATTGGAAACTTTCGAAATCGGTGTTGTACAGTTAACCCTCAACCCGAGGTGGAGTCTCTAATCGTGTGCCACATTATTTATCTAGATGACTGGCACAATCAATTGCCTTATAATTTGTTGCATTTGTTGATGATGTATAACACGAATGTTACTCATCACAGTAAAACTACTTTTACGGATTTTATGGCAGTTTATTGAATTATTTAGCTAGTAACACGTTTCGGCAGTCCACCCCTGACTGGCTAATTAAAGAAGCTGCGGAAAAATCCGTAAAAGTGGTTTTATTGAAATTGTGGCATTTGTGTTGAATGGACCGTAATAGCTAAGTTATGCATTAACTAAATTTGAATATCGTTATTCTAGAAGAACACAACTTTGTAAGTATGATATGAAAGTATTATCCACAAACGTATATTTAACACATTTTTTCTATTCAGATATTTCAAAAGAAAACCCCGGTAACTATTAACTCACCAAATAATAACGTTCTGTAAAAATATTTTTACCATTTTTTTGTTTCCTAGATAGGCAACTTATTAAAGTAAGTGAGTACACAACATAACTGTGGGTGAGTGAATTATGTCATTCATCCTTCAAGACCTAACACCCATGATCAGACTAACACAATGCTGGCTCATTACAATAATTATAATCAAATTTAGGGCTGACGACAATAGTCCACGCTATTTGTATTGTCTTTGGTAATCATTGTCTATGCGTCATATTTCCATTTTAAAGTGTTGTCTAAAGTAGTATCGGTAAGGTCCTTGGCATGATGGAAGACATGCAGATTACAAATAATAAATAAATCCCGGTCATGATCGTCTCCATGAGCCAAACGTTCACGTCAGCGCCAAGGATATTCCAAATACCGCGCGCGAGCTGCCTCCGATGTCAGAATCGGGGGAGGAGGGACCTCTCGGTCCCTCTGACCATCACAATAATAGTTAAATTTGCTGTTCCAAACACTCGTATCGGGATGTATCCCTCCCGAGCCGAGAGGGGGGGGGGGTCCAACTTTCGACCTCAAACCTAGTCCTGTTGCCAGACGAGCACTTATAGCAATCTGATGAGGCTGTATTGGGCTTTTCTTTGCTTCCACAGCATAAGTTCAGCTCCGAAGAAAATGTTAAAAATATTATCGTGACTTCGCTTCGATTTTACTAGATTGTTTAATATTTTGTATGGCAGTTAGTTATAAGAACCAACCGGTCAGAGCATGTTAATGACTACCGACGTCCATAGATATCAGCATAATAATTATGCAGATGTGTTGCAGTCCTTCCGTACACACCTAAAATGTCCACTGGATTGTCACAAATCGCATGACACGCGTCAGCATCCCAACTCACACGTGTGAGATGTGATTCCCCGATTGTGCCGGCCCCATTCTGAACAAATGCACCATGACAGCACCTGCAAAAGCACTGCCGGATGAGCAGAACCTCATGGATGCCGCAACTAATTCAGTCCGCATGGCTGAATTCCGTGCTAAAATTATTTAGTACTTGTGATAGATACGAAGAAGTGCCTACTAGTTACAAATAGTTCCTTTGCATCCGCGATAAAAAAAACAATAAGCAACGATGGTAAGTGTGATAGCCACCTAATGAATTCTATCAAAGAATCTAATCTCAAACGTTGTTAAACGAAGGTCGATGGATTAAGAGTTTCCGCTAAGCACCTGCAATTTGTAGGTAAAGCTATAAAGATGATATCACGCCCATTTGTATAGTGAAGGATATGCTGTTAACTCTAGTCGTGAGATAAGGATCCGCTATGACCTAATAAAAATGACACTATATGTAATGAGTAATAAATGACCTTTTTTTTGACGCGGGGAAACGCATTTACGCGCCTTCACCGGCCCTGGGTGGGGTCCAGTGGTGTGTGGGACTCGCGGCACATGATCAGTGCCGCCCTTGGTGAGGTGCCCCGGAACAACAATCATCAGGGCTCCTCGACGGCTAGTCAACCCTCTAAGGAACCAACGTCACCTCCACAGATGGGGCTGCTCAGCACTACAGGGCAACCCCACCGACTTTGGGACAGTGCAATGGGGTGAGGTTCCCATTCTCACCCCTTGCCCCGTGCGCAAAAGCGCCCACGCCACCGCAACGACAAGGCTTGTACCATGGTGGGGAAGTAATACATGACCTAGCTGAATTTCGTCCATGGCGGCGATCTCTATAGATGGTTAGCCAAATGCACAGGACATGTTATAGTGCACAAGTGTGTGCGCAGGCACAAGTGCACTCCCTATTCCCTCATTCTGTTACTTCGGATAACTTCAATCTCTAGACAGAAATTGAAAAATTCCATTATTGGAATAGTACTTTGGTCCGACCCGGGACTGGAACTCATGACTGTGATCGAACACTTGCCACTGGACTATGAGGCAGATAATAGTGATAGTTAACTAACAAGGTGAAATTGCACCTGCATTGCTGAGCATACCCTGCATTGTGCTTCAAAATAAAATGCAGGTAAAACGAAGAGAAGGAGAAAGATATATAAATCTCGTGTCGCGATTTTCGTCCGGTTTAACATTCGGACTGGACTCAGATATGTATTTTTTTCTGATTTAAAACATATCTTATATTTTATTTCGGTTACTTAAAAGTACTCTGGATTCCTTGCAGGGTCAGCTAGTTAATAATAAAAAATGGTATCCGTAAAAATTTGTGGAAATAAAAAGAATTGTACATGACATGAAAAAAATATACATAAACAGTGAACAGCCAAAATGAATGTTTGTCGATCTGTCTGCGTGTTTGTACCGTAAATTTTGATATCCTTATGCATCAACATTGGTATTTGCCGAGAAAGGTCCCTCTGGTGATTAATAGCAGCCTCAGGATACACAGCGGTGCGTATTAGATAGTAACCGCGGTGTTTCGCCAGCACGGCCCTGGCCGCTCGCCACATCAATTGCGTAACCCACCTCCGCCAACTTACCGTGAACGAATCTTCTGTTCGCACATGCAAGGAAAGTCGCGGTTTTTTATAACATAGGGGCGCCGTCTTCTGTAGAGGAACGTATGTTGACATTTTCCCATCTTCCTCCCTCAACAGAAACTGGTAAACCACACGAAACCTGATAAAATGTCTGTCAGCTGGTGGCGGTAACATGCGAGCCAGAGGTACCTTTCCGTTGGTGCCGGCCCAATTTGGCTACAATCCACCATGGCACTACCTCTTACTCATTCGATTAGCATACTTTTACAATACGTGTCTTGGCCTTTATTTAGAGAGATCTATGTCGAGAAATACACCTATATCTCTTATCCAGCATTATATGACGATGAATTTAATATTTTATAATATCTTCCTAATTAAATATATATGGCTCATTTGAAGGTAATCAAATTTCTAGCCGAAGAGAGCTCGATTGCAGGCGCGTCTATAAGACGTCTCTTGTGTCTTTTCTATGGCGTTTCTCGCAACAGACTCCTAAGATGTGCTTCAAAATTTGGGTAAATAACGGCGAAAATGTTTCGTTTTTTATAAAAAAGACACAGGGTTCACAAATATGCTTAAACAGGAGTTGTACATTCAATACGAAAATGCGACTACCCTTGCAATACCGAACACCTGATAGTTCATTAATTACTTCGATCAAGGCCACAAGGCATAATGTCCTGCCGCTATCTAGTTTAACACACCTTGGAATGTACGTAGGCGAGCGGCTCTACGGAACAGTTTGTTATTTAAGAAATTGAATAGGTGTTGTTTAATGCTCGAGGTACTGGCGATTAAATCGCAAAAGAATAAAATAAATTAACGTTTGCATTATGAACTTGTATTGATGTCATCATCTCGTCAATCATGCAATAACAATTTAAGTTTGTAATAAGTATTTCATCTGTGTTGGAATTTAAACCAATTCTGCCAATCTGTGTTTTGTAAATTTTTACCCTGCTGAGATCCACGTCTCCGCAGTATACGCGGGCGACGAAATTTTTGTAGGGTTCATCAGCTATTACCATACACCCAAGAGGTTTCCATTCAGATCCGTTTTACCAGTTTGTAAGTAATTTTCCCCGCGAAACCAAAATTGCTGTGCGAGCATATTCATTTTGGGGTTCCGTGTCTTTAGACCCGCAAATAGTAGCATTGGCAATTATTTGTGGTCCAAGCCCAAAAATGATGCTTTGGTACACCGCCTACCACAAAGCCAACGTACTTCTATATCATAGCCTCACAAACAATTGACGTTGTGGAGATGAAAAGCAGGGGTCCGAGCTCAGTTGCGTACAATTGGAATGACCTATCCCCAGCAGTGGACAAAGTCGGGCTAATGACTGGCGTCACAGAACACAATTCCATGGAATCCTGTCCAATGTTAAAGTAGACGTATTAGAATGAACGTCGTACAAACATTTCCGACGCATACTCGCCACGTGCTCCGGCCCCGTTATCTGGCCGTTAATGTTCCATGCCTACCCGCCGAGATTACTTTAATGGCGATGGAATACCACCGCTCTTTACATTGTACTCTCATTACTTTCAAACGGTATATGAATAAGAAAATAGTTTCATATATTATTCCTGGCCACATTTCGGCTGTGACCACTTCGGGCCAGCTACGGGAGGCATGTTAGAGTGCGCAAGTGTCGGAAGTTAGGTTGCCACCTTTATTATGCAAAGGAGGACAACCCATTTGTCTAAGCATTTGTCTTGAGCGAATGTTAATGCCTCGATAGTTACAGCAGGTACCTGCTGTCCGTTTTCCTTCTTATAATTGAAACTCCATACAGTGTTAGAACAGAATACTTGCAAGTTTATCAGATCCGCATAAAACTTTTTAAGTGCTTAAGAGGAAGCGCCATGTTACATTGCATCCGAATGGGGCGGCACGACCGGGAAGATACATGTCGCTCTCATGCTACCTCTGTGAAGTGACAGCCACGCATTTCGTGCGGATTCAGAGTTTCCGGTGGCCCTTTTGCGAGGATAAAGAAGGCAACACATCTGTATAACAATTATTCGGATGTCTATGGGTGTTGGTAGTCATCACAATGCTTCTTCTGCTCATTTGTCGTAAACTAAAAAAAATGAAATCAACTACAGTAAACTGAAGAAGGAATTAAATACTATTTTCATGCTCCATGTGTTTTATAAGTCGGCTTACTTAAGCGTCAATTACACTAGCCAGAGAGCAGGAACAATTTGCTGTGCACGGGATCGGAGCAGTGAAATTGGAACATCTTGATCACGTGTGTATGATTGTAAACAATCAGAAACACGCAATTACAGCGCTGCTACGGTGAATCGGTGCCGGCTCATCGAATTATAATAATAATAATAATATCTGTGGACCAGTCACACCACGTAAGCCCAGCGCTGTGTTAAGCACGGTAAGGACTTGTGTTACAGGTACCAGACAACGGACAATATATTTAAGATTTTATAAATTTAAGAAAATTGATATATTTAAGAATTTTTTTTAATACAGAACATACATGTAATATATATAGACACATCCATGACCTATGTGGGATTCGAACCCGCTACCTCTGGTGTAACATGCGGGCCAACCGCAACGTCGCCAACTGAACCAGCCGGTTGTCATCTTCCGTCTCATTTCATTAAAATTTGACAAAAAATGTTGGACATTAACTTTCTTTTCTCTAGCTGGGGAATGCTTTCACATATGCCCCCAAAATGGGGATAACCTGGGGGTTATGTGAGGCTGGAAAGCTACAAGACTGTTAGTTCTCGTACCCACTAAATCCCAGCCGAATTCCTAATCATCGGCCAACATGAGGAGCTACGGGAACGCGATGTCATACTGCCACCAGATATGGGTGGGATCCCATAGGTGTGTAGGGCTCCTGGATGAACCGAATACACACTAAAACTCCGCGTGGACCATAGGCCGCCTCGACTGAGGTGCATATTGATATAGATAAAGAGGGGATGCCATATGACGACGAGTGGTCATCTTGGTGAATAGAGAAGGAATATGTGAACTATCTTTGTCTAATTTCTCAGGCGCATTGCGCAGAGGGAAAATAATGAAAAAAGAGAGACAGACTCTTTCAACTTAAAAGGCTTGTTTTAAGCTGGCTTCCCTACTCTTATCTATATTGTCTCTATGCTTGTCCAGGATCTGTCAGGAACAGGGCACAACAGCACAACGTCTGCAATAACCATTCATAACAAGAATATAGGTTGCACAACCGCCCATAGATCTGTGGACAATATAGCACCGATGAACGGTAAAAAAATCGTGACATGTATTTGGTTTGAATGACATTATGACGTCATAAAGTCACGTCGCCTATGCACACACTTTCTTTGTTGTCACGTTTCGTTTGTCCTGTTTGTACACAGCAAACAGTACCAGAGCAATAATTAGAAAAGCTAAATTTCGTTTCATGGAATACACGTTTCGTCGTGCCGTCGCAGTTTCTCTTGCGCAGGGGAAAATCATCAATTGCCCGATCTAACATCTAATCCGTATTCCTGTCCCATGAATCGTATATGAAAATTTTGATTCTTTAACTATTGTGTCTATTGTCGGCACTGCGAATGGATAATTTAGCCATACGCTAACATTTGAGCTCATTGCAAAATTGAGAAGTCTATTCGCCTTTCCGTCACATTTAGTCTCAAGTCCTGTGTTTCATTTACGCGTACGGGAGTACGCATGCCACGGTCAATACTGGCATAGCCATATTAAGTATATCTGAATAAGCAATAGCTCATTATATATGCTCCTTTCCGTTTTCCTATACTGAATGTTGTACCACGCTCTGCAACATACCGAATGTGTAATATATGACTTAAACGACTATCGGAAGGGCGGTGGTGAATATCGGTAAGTCGTGGACACCGCCATCTTGTTTTTATTTACCTCACACCTCACCCTACGCTTAGAGCGTGACCACACGCATACCCGAACAATAAACTTTACTAATTCACAAATGAACTCAAATATAACACAGTTGACATCACAATTCAAACGATTTGAATGTATACCAACATCAATACAAGAGATTTTATCATTTACACATTCACACAAGATTAATTAAATCAACTCATTCATTCATAAAAATTTCTTTTTCAATATTTATTTATTAATTATGCTTCATTCAGGCTCTTGCCAAATGGGACTGATAATGGGCTGTAACGGTACAATCACATGGAGGATTACGACAAATAGACAGTTGCACAACGCAGGTTCTGCTCTAGTGAGCTATAAGTCTCGCCTGCGAACGAGTTACCCAATATATAATACATACTACGTGCAACGTGGCGAGGACAATGTTCTTCAGTTTACGAGCTATCCGTCCTGGCTTCGCCCGGGCTACCATAACATACTACAGTCTGTTATGGTAACTAAAACCTACCTTACGAATCAGCCCATCCAAGGGTGGAAACCATAAGGATCGGTTCAGTAGATTTTGGGAAAATCTACAACGTACACACAGGCAGCTTTTGGGGACTTTTTATAATATGTACTAGAGAGATGACAGACGTTTTACTCGAAGGCTATCTTAAGAAGGTTAAGTTATCAAATTCAATAAAAACTTCTAACAAAGAACAAAATCGATTAGGTATTTCAAGAGATATGTGATTTTTTCGTTTGGTGCTACGGAACCCTTTATAGGCGAGTGCGACTCGCTCTAGTCTGTTTTATTTTGTATGACTATCCGGTATAAAGCTGTTTTATGGTCACCATATTCATATACATATGACCTAGGATCCCAATGTTATTTGATGACAGTAAATCCCGTACAGCACAGTTTGGCCGTGGTAATTCGTGAGAGCCATTGTGATGGTGTATATAATAGTTACATAATACGAGGAAGGCAGGCACTTCCGTATGCACACGTATAACATAACAGTCAACTCAGACTTTACGTTTAACTGTTTTTTAATTCTACAGAAGTGTTCGTATCGTGGCACACTCTGTACTTTCTTATTAAATAACTGTTAGACGTTATGTTTTGGGTAAAATTATAACTCTTTCTTATTTATGAGAGGGTAAGTAAGAAATATAGAGGTTCATGCTGCTTTTTAGCCGAATTAGGCAGTTTCACTCACGTACGACAGTTTTCACCCCAAACAACGCATCCGGGTGGAGTTTCGTACAAAATGTTGTTAGCGGATGTCTGAATACTAAAACTGAAACTCCCGTGTTAGACACGTACAATATCCAGTACGGCCCCGAAGGCCATGAGTTCAGGACACCTTGGGCGTGTTCCTCAGAGGTGTGTTATGCCTTGCACACATACACGCAATATTCCTCTCCTAGAGTCCATCTCTTACGATGGTCACACAGCCATCCATTTGTCGTCCTGACGTAACGCATTAACACAGACAAGTATGACAGAACCTACCTGCCAAATTTCAAGTTTGTACGTGTTACACATGCCGAGATGGAACGTGAAAGTGGTATTTCACCATTATAGGTATTGAACACGCTCTTGGCTTATCATTACATACTATTGTACAATGTCGTCGCCCAGTGTGCACGCGTGTAGCTCTTAAAGTACGCAGCGGATTTTAATACCGATCTCTTTAAATGATTCCCGAGGACTTAAACAGTCCTCGGGAAATTGTGAAGTTGAGGCGGATCGTCTTTAAGGCATAACTTATTTTGACGCAATAAATACCTAAGTCTACGAACAGTCGCGTGTTGGGTTGTTGTTCCTTCACTTCCCTAAATTGCATCATCCCCAAATATCTAAGGAACCCTACAAAAAGACCTTCCCCGCTGTACCCACCATGTTGGCAGCATACAGCCATATCTTAGAAATACTAATTCATACAGAATTTAAATTATATATCATGTAAGTTTTTATAAAGTAGATCAAGAACCAGACCACGATCGAAGCCGGGGGGATTATAGCGATCGGTCCCGACTTCGTCCGTGTATGAATTATATACACTGAAACCTTTTTCGAGAATCTTTATATCTATAGATGAAAACCGCTTTAAAATCACTTTAATAGATCTTGAGATGATCGATCACATACAAGTCTACTTTTAGGGACTTTATTTTGTAAGACAAATATTTACATTTATTTATGACGTTGGTTCGTTGATAGTCACGTTCGAGTGCTTATGGTTAAATACGTACAGAAGGCCATCCGGTGGCGTAACTGTTTACGATGTTACTCTAGTGGCTAGCGGCTAGACTACAAAGCTTTATTTTTATCGAGTTGTAAAAACAAATGTCAATTTAAACGGCCACGTTAAAAAGATTTCATTGAAGTGTGTAACAAAATTGTGTTCTTGAAATAATATTTTAATTATTTTTAACGGACTTCGAAGAAGGAAATGATTCTATTTTATATAGACACTTATTACGTTGTATTCTATAAACAAATAATACTTTATTTGCATCAAACGTGGTTATACAATGAGAACTACGCATATTTCACTATACTATAACAATAGCATGCAAATTTTTTAAATGGAGTACTAAAAATACACAATAATACGCAATATGTGCCTTAGGACAGGGCTAGGGTTCAGGTCAGATTTAATTGCCAATTTACAAAAAAAGTAACTTTCATAATTCCATTTTGAATAAAAACATTTTTGTACTTTGGAAGGTGGACTGACGACTTGGTGGTGGTGGCAGGGAGCCGCTGTATGGTGGAGGCCCATGTCCAGCAGTGGACGTCATCCATTATATCACAAACACATTATAAGATGTACATATAAGAGTAACATAAAATATAAATATTTGTGTGACCTGTACACAAATATTTATATTTTATGTTACACTGGCTGAAAAATGAACACTGCATTTCTTTCAGAGCACAATAAGTAGTGGTTCTATGTAACCAATAACAACACTAGCATACTGTCACGCCAGTTCGCTAATGGAGTAGGGAAAAAGAATCGCCCCACCATGATTCAAGCCTAGTCGTGGCAGAGGTGCTCAGTAGCCTGGGTTAAAACCAGGCGAAGCTAGCAAGCTGCATTTGGTCCTCTCTTGTAGGAAGAGAAGAGGGAGGAGATTTGTACCCCACTAAAAAAAAAGGACAAAGGAGGCGCTTTTGCGCACGGCACAAGGGGCGAGGATGGGAACCTCACCCAATTAGGAGGAGGCGTCGGTCGGCAAATGCGTTTCTCGGCTTCAAGAAAAAAAAAGTCAAAGAGAATCGAAGTGGCCAATGAATACAGTAAACATTTTTTTTTTCAATAAGAGGTGGTGCCATGCTGCCATCAAGATCCACGCCATCTGATTGCTAGTTTGCCCCCCTGTATTATAGAAAATACCTAGAAAAATATATAATATAAATATTGCGTTTCCTATTATAAGTTTTTTTACACGTGGAAGTGAATTAGGCCTTCGTTAAACTTGAAGTGTAATCTACAGTAAGTGTGAAGGTGTTGAGCCAGCAGTCTGTCTGTACCTGCAGTGTGTGCGGAGTGCACATCCGAACCTTCTAGGGTCAATGACCATGTTCAAATTACTCACAACTTGGCTCATATATTCACACGTATTTAATGTATAAGATGTTTAATTACCGCTGCAAGCTTACTCATACAGCGTACGGTTCTAATGCATTTATTTTAGATCGTGAAAGTTTACACGTTAAAAAATTAAAAATATTAACAGTACAAAAGCCCGGCTGCTAACTGAAAAAAAAAAACTGCTTCTACTTCTAGCCAGGCCCCATTATTTATTCAGTAAATTAAAAAAAATCCCGACTGTAGAAGCCTTGTTTTTTTCTTTTTTTCCAGTAGGGACTTCTGCTATTTATTATTATAAATGAAGACTACAAAAATCGTTTAAACCCCTACATTTAAATACCCCCGCATGATGTGTTCGGACTCTTTTTTTTTTTTTTATTTTTTTTTTATTTTTTTTTTTTTAGGACTGGTCCGTAAGTTTGCGGTAGCTCAACGGTCTACTGAACGTGCTATGTTGGGTGTTTGTCTGTCCGACTGAATTCTTAACGAAGTCATGAAGCAGAGAACTAAAGTATCCGATATCACGCGACGAATAGGCTCGCTGAGGTGGCAATGGGCTGGCCACACACTCAGAAGGACAGATGGCAGATGGGCCAGGAAGGTTCTGGAGTGGAGACCGCGTTTAGGAAAACGATGTGTTGGTCGCCCGTTCACCTGGTGGGAAGACGATCTCCGTACTGTAGCCCGTCCGTGATGGATGGCTAGTAGCATGAGATCGGTCGTCTTAGCGTTCATTGAGGGAGCATGTCCAGCAATGGTCCGATAAGGGCTGATAATGATGATGATATGTTCGGTTATTTTTTATCTTTTAGAATAAAGGTCAATTCATACTAGCGCAGAGTCGAAGCGCATCGAAGCGTCAAATTCCTCACAATCAAAGCGAAGTCGCACGAATGCGCGCTTTTTCGTGGCATTAGTGATGGACACCAGTTGCCAGTTGAATTTTTGGACCAAATAAATTAATTTCTCGTCGTTTTCCATTGTGATTCACTTCGACACAATACAGTTTCCGTCCGATTCCGATTGCCGACTGACCGGACGGCGCGCAGTTCGCCTAATAGCCGCTTGGCTTCGCGCGAATACGCGCGCACCAAATAGGCGCGCGAAATCCCTCGGATGCGCGTGAATTCGCGCGTCTTTTTTTTTCCTTGGAAGAAATATGTGCATTACATTGTGAAAATAAGGGTGAATTTGCTATATTAAGTTTCGGATTGACGCTTCGATGCGCTTCGAATCTGCGCTAGTATGAATTGACCCTAAGAAAACAGAAATTTAACTTCAGTAATTAGCCATTTTTTTTTATGTACCACTTTGCACTCGCGATATTAGGACGGATTTAACATTGCGTGAAAATCCGTCAAACCGTTCAGGCTATAGAGAACACAGAAATCTACATACATACAAAGTCTCACTTATCATACATATCTCCTTCTGACGCAGTGGGGTAAAATCAGACAAAAAGCTACCACCTACAAGCTTGTAGTATTTACATCTTGTTTATGGGAGTAAAACTGAGCACGTTAGTGATTGAACCAATGTTTTACTTCAGTGGAAAGATAAATGTTAATACTGATAGACGAGGGCAGATCCATATTAGGACGGACCTGCTACTCACACACCGCACGAAACGCGACTTTACAGCTATCACTTTACGGCGGTATGTTTGTGCTATTTAGTTTCGGAACGTTTCATATATTAGCTGCTTGTTTTAATTTGTCTGCGCAAATGTTGTTACTTGAATATTCCCACTTGAACATTATTCATGACACTTGTGCGAAATCCGCAATAGTCCAATAACACTTGCCCTTTGCTCAGGATGAGGCCAACACCCCGCATTACGGCTAAACACTTTTTTCGTACATAAGAGGGCAAACGAGTAGACAGAGCCTTTTGATAGTTTTTATTGGTAGTGCCATGCTACATAGCAGCGTGTCGGATTGTCTTTCCATCGGGATAGGAGAATGAGTACACGTGCCTGCGCACACTTTTGCGCACTATAATAAGCCCTGTCCTGGCGGTTGGCTAAAGTTCAAAGCAATTCGGCTAGGAAGATCTTTGGATGGTCGATACCGATGGAAGAAATAAAGAATATGAGAATCGAACACGCCGCCGAATATTACCAAATAACGAAATTGAACGTTATCGCGCATGCGATATCCAAACTACAGGGATGACATATTTGGAAACTATGAACCGTCAGCATATTAGCGGTCATCCGGTGCAGGGTTATTGTAGTTCTCTTGAGAGTCATGGTAGCAATGGCGGTCCATGGGATCAGCAGTCCATTACGTTCGTGTCAATTGAGCATGTGCCTTCGATTTCATGTTAATTGAGTGTATGCTGTTAAACAAGGACATCCAACCAATTCAGTCGGCTTTCTCTAGCCGCGCCTACGCCTACTAAAATGTCGTTTGGACCGGGTTACCTATATATATGCATGCTGCTTACCATCTCTACACCTCAAGTCGTGGACGCAACGATTTCATATGTGTTCCGAATGAAAACATTTTTACTTTCGCGATTTTACATTCATGTTTTTAAGTTTTTTTTTCATGTGTAACTCAAAGTCATCCAAATAAATAGAATGTATACTTATGTTCATTTTATTTAGTCATTGTTTAATATTTTTATTAATTTGGCGGTTTTGTGTATTTCTATTTTCGCTCATTTTATGTTTGTAACTAATGGATGAATTTGATTGCGTGATGATATTTCATTAGAAACTTTGTGTAATTGTGTAAAATAAATAATATTTCCTTTTAGTATATAAATCATATGTAACAAGTTGAATACTCTATTTCACAGACTTAATTTTAATTAATTAATCATTCTTAGCTGATGCTTTAGGACGCGACTGGTCCAATGGCTATATTATAGTAGTCATTTTTGTCATTGCAACGCAATGTCTACTGTCAATAATCATAAGTGACCGACTGCTCCTTTGCCTCCTATAAAAATAGAATTTGAACGATTCCTTTGCGACGAATATACAATGTTTATTGCCTTTTTTGGTATGCAAGGTGACATCATTTATGAGACTTTGTTGTGGTGGTATGTGAGCGACAGTCATTCCCCCGGTCGTGTCAGCCCAATTCCGCTGCACTGCTCCACGGTTAGTACCTATTACTCAAATCATTTGATTAACAATGTATAAAACTCTACATGTATGTGTGAGTTATGCACATATAAATAATAATAATGCATTACAATCTTTGTCTATCTAATGCATGCGTATTGCGCAGGGAGAAATGAATGAAAAAGACAGACGGAGATACATTTGTCTCTTTCGACTGAGGCGGTCGCGTTTTAGGCTGGCTTCCATTCTCTGCCTATATTATCACTATGGTCGTGTGCTGTATGCACCACTAACGGCACTAATTGAATATTCATTGGCACATACCTGCCAATGCTAATCGTAGCCTTGTGTCAGTTGGTCCGTGTGTTCGTCGCTGCCGGTATGTGCGGCGGAGAAATTGATACCCTAAAGCATTTGACACGGAAGGTCCTCTAGACGTATTATACGCTTGTGTAAAGGCTTTTTTTAATATAATAATAATGTCCTAGCAGGTTCGTTGGTACGGCGATCATCATGGAGCCAATAGCGCCGGACATCTAGTGCACAAGTTGTGTGCACACACAAGTGTACCTTATTCCATCATTCCCCAATACTGGGACATTTTTATATGACATCGTTCATACCGGAGAAAACAGGTGCAGGATCCCCATCTTCCCGACATCGGAATGTTTCTAGAAATTGAAAAACACGACTTACACTACGTCCTGTTGTTACGTCTACAGTGAGGACAGGGAGTGGCTCTCTTATCTCTCTTATCTATCTTATCTAGCTTATCTATCTTATCTATCTTATCTCTCTTATCTCTCTTATCTCGTTCGTCGGTCCATCGTCCTTACATAAACAAGATATTAAGCTACATAGTAGGCTGTGTATAATTATATCACATAAATAAAATATATTTAAGGCGACCAATATATACGAGTAATTACAAAAACTAGTTATCTCAAGGCGACAATTCTTATCAAATACCTGTTAAATACTGAATATGTAAATTATTCTAAATTAGCAAGAGGTAGTGAAATGATTCATGAAGGAGTAATTGGGCCAGCACGAGGGGGAGGTCCTCTCATGATACCAAGATAAAGTGACGTCTTCGGTATTGCGCTTTGTGGGGGTTTGTGAGTAGCCAGTGGCCAGTTGGTGGGGATGTTTATGAACGTCAGTAGTCGTAAACAGGCACCGATTGCTCGTTTACCCCCCTATACTACGACAAAAAAGGTAATTGAGCATTTTAAGATTGGGGGACACTGTACGGCCATTAACATCCCGATCATGTAGGGGCGTTGTTACACCCAATGTGCCACCGGCTGAAAACACGAAACGCGATAGCATAGCATATACGACGGACGGTTCTTCTATACAAAAGTAGCTGAATCTGAAATGAGATAGTGCGGATGTTAATGAGCATCGGTAGTCGCCAAATGCCTCCGACCGTTCTTGTCAAACTGCCGGGTCACATACTTCAGGTTGACAAGATCACTAACTATAGGGTGACCCGATTTCGCGTTTGCAGTCTATCCTATGGCATGGATATAATTGTATGTTAGTTCAGTAAAGTAGTCAATTCACACCACACAAATTTAAATTACACCATCTATACTGGTGTTATAAACTTGAAGCTTGTTTGTTTGAGCGCGCTAATATCGGTAACTACTGGCCCGAATTGAAACAGATTTTGTGTTGAATGTTGATCTCGCTACGACTAACAGGACAGGGGTTCCGCAGGTGAAATCGCGATGCAAATCGATTTACACCGGTCAAAAACATATTGCACAAGTTTTCAGTTATTTAGTTATAAATTAATAAGTTAGTTATTAGTTTTCAGGCAACCGAACTAATGTATTATATTGATATGTGTTTGTTAAAGTGGCGTTACTGTTAAAAATATACAAACATTGTGATCATTTTGTTTACTACTATTAAGCGGATTTTGAGTCTAGCGCATTCATCATTATCAGACCTTATCGGTCCACTGCTGCACATAGGCCTCTTTCAATGAACGCCTAGACGAGACGACCGATCTCCTGCTACTCGCATCCATTTCGGACCGGCCACTGCACGGAGATCGTCTGCCCACCTGGTGAACCTGGTTTGCCTAAACGCGGCCCCTAGTCCCGAACCTTAGTGGCCTACAGCGGAATATTTTTAATGTAACAATTGGAATGTTACAGTTTAGGTCGGTACTTCGTATTTCACACTAACACAAGGTCGTGGCACGATATGTCCTGTTTACTACGAACGTCTAGTTTATAGTAACCGAAGCTTCGGTGAAGTACGGTAAATATATGTTGACTCCGTCGTTGTCCAGTGGTTGACATGTTCCACCACGGTCGTGAGGTGCCTTCTTCGAATCCCGGGTCGGAGCAAAGTGTTACTGTGATTATTCAATTTCCAATAACAGCCCGAAGTCGGGAAGGTGGCGGTGTTACACACCCTGACTCGAAAAGCTCGTGACGCGACCGTTTTATCAAATATTTACTTGTAAGGGAAATAGAGTAAGCCTCTTCACAATGAATTTCGTGTTAAATTATTATAAAATAAGCAAGCTAGAGACATTTCAAGTGTCACACAATACTTAGTAGGTAAGTTTGTCTATAATAGCCAGTGGTGTGAAAGCGACGTTACGCTCTCTCGCACGCAGGCTCCGCCCATTGGGAACATTACTATGACACTGAATGTAACTATGTCATAATCGAAAATAATTGCGTTGCCAATTTACAAGGCGCTAAAAACAACTCTACTAAGTCAGCAAGACTTGTTTAATTAACATTAGCATCAAGTCCCCGCAGCGCTCTTATGAAACCTGACACAGATCATACGCGCAGTGATTTCATCAAGCAACTGCAATCGCCCATTGTGCCGCGCTCACACGAACGATTCTCATTGTATTAATTGAGATATGAAAAAAAAAGTGGATTACGTCGCTCTTTCACTCGGCAAAAAATGTTGCGGAAGATGGGAATGTAAGGAAATAGCGAAAAATGGCGGCGCGACACGCATGAGTGCTGCTGGGTACGTTTTTTTACGGTGCAGATGTCTATGGGCGTGGATAGTCGTCAATAGGCTCCAACATGGTATAACGGTCTATAGTATAAAAAGCCGCTACGTGCGTGCCGGACTCGCGGAAGAACGGTTCCATATCATCTGTAAAAACCTCAAAATGCCCCACATCAATATTTATTATAAACTGATATTAATTAGTATCTGTTGTTAAAACCGCAACAGAAATACATCATCTGTGAAAATTTCAATTGTCTGGCTATCACGGTTAATGAGTTACAGACTAGTGACAGACTAGGGCAGCGGAGATTTAGTAGAGAATAGGGTAACGTTTTTACCCTTTGGTAAAAAGAGTATCGACCTTCGGTGAGATGTCGTGACTTAGATCTGTGATATACAAATTGGTCTATGTCAACTCCAGAATCCGCAACAGCAAGGGGAAAAAGAATTAATCAAATTCACTTAGAAATAACTAAAATTCACTTAGGAATAATTAAAATTCACTTAGAAATAAGTATACTGGGTGATAATCTAAGAGACAGTGTCGTGCTGCATTGCACAGCACGCAACAGATTTATTTTCTCCTGGCCTCGATGGCCCTCGGTGGTCTAGTGGCTAGAGCTTCGGACTTCCAAGCCAGTAGTCCAGGTTCGAACCCCGCCATGTATCAATGAGTTTTTCGGGACAGTATTTCTGAACAAGGAAGAGGCAGTGCCATGCATGGTGCATGACATTACATCCTCCTATACAACGGAACTGGGCCGGCACGACCGGGGAACTACGTTCTGCTCATATGATACGGGCGTAAAGTGCCGGTGTCGCTGTCGCGTTTCGTGCGGTTTGTGAGTATGGGAGGGATGCCCATGTGGGGGATGATAGGATAGCATCTACATAACAATCATGCGAATGTCCATGGGCGTCGGTAGTTATCATAAGGCTCTATAAAAGAAGAACAGTATGTTAACTTCTTAAGTACACTCTCTCAGTGCTCTTACGGTACGAAAACGTGACATTTAATTGTGTTTGTGCCTGGTTTCCCTTCTGATTGGAGAGGTCAGATGGCAGTCGCTCTGTGTATAAACTGGCGCCATCGTCCAATCACCTACATTAGGTAGGAGACCCCGATACCATCCGATATAGAAATGTGATAAGGTAGATGACGAAGAAGTAGAAGGCACGACCGTGGATTGTGTTATCATTAGGCTTTTTTATCCAATTGAAATAAAGAATTTAATCGCTTAGCGATGATGCCATCCTTATAGATAAACTCTTACACAAATGCTTAAATTAATCTAAAATAGAATTATTATTGAAACAGCCCCATGTTGCTTCTGAAATGTTGTACATAATATGTTTAGTGTTACCGAAGGAGACTCGGCCAAAGTAATGTTAAACTTGTTTACATTGTAATTGTTTATTTCACATAAATAAACTGTTTTATGTTAGCGTCCCAAAGACTAACACACTCCGTCAGAGTGTGAGTCACATCTACTACTCCACAATCAGGCAATGGGTCTTCACTCATCAGATGTACAAATTTCTTCTTTCCCGGAACATAACCTAGGCCTTCCTCTTTCAATTGGTCTGATCAATCCAAAATCCATATATCTGTGGGTGGATAGTCATATCCCTTTTCTTTAGCACATATTTTAAATTTACCTAATCTTAGTGTAAAGAAGTAGCTTTAGTGTTTGTAGTATATTTATAGTATACATACAGATTTATATTCGACATAAAAGTGGTAACTTATTAAATGAGACCTTGATCAACAGTTGCAAAAAGATAACATGTAATTTATCCGTTTGCTAAAAGGTGGAATGCAAGTGCTTAATAACTTAGTCATACCGAGCGGATATTATTTGTGTTTAACTTAATGACTCAGCAGATCGGCATTTATCTTGAACGTCTACATCTGTGCATTTAATATTAATATTATGGCTTTTAATGATGATATTATTAGCTCAGTGTAACTACATAGGGTGTGTTATAAGTTCGAGTTAATGTTGTAGTTTAATGTCTAGTATTTACTAGGTTTATTAAAGTCACTGTGTAACAAACTATCTATTTTTCGTAATGTTAGTATAGTGAACTAGCTTAGGATTACTGAACGTCAATCAGGAGCTTTAGTGGTAAATAAAGCGTTCTGAATGCTGTTTTTAGATTCTGTTTTTATATGGAAACAGCAATAAAGTGTAACAATTGTCTGTTTTCAAAAATACCTGTTTATAAGTGTGAACATCTGCTACAGCTAATAAGGATTAGATGGCATATTACTAGAATTTGTCTTTCTTACCGTGTATTTCCCTTTAAGCAAAGAAACAGCGAATTAAACGATCAAACGGAGACAGAAAAAAATAAAAGGTTACAAACGGAAATTTTATAAATGTTACAGTCATATGTTGTTGTGGTGTATGAGATTACGGTGGCCCCTTTGGAGGGTAAGACTGAAATGTATGCATAATGTTTATGCTAATGTCTGTGGCCGGTAGTCACTGGGTAAAAAATAAAATCATGTTGTTTAAGATTGTCATTTATCTCTGTGCCCCATCCAAATCCGTTTGACAGTGTTACAATCAGTGTTTTAACGAATCTGTGTGTTGTATGCGTGCCGCAGTGTGTGTATAGTTTTCTATACTTGATACTATAACGAGGGAACATTTGATTGTTTGTTTGCTTTCATTGAATAGGCTCAGAAACTACTGGACCGGTTTGAAAAATTCTTTTACCATTCTTATCCCACATAATTTTTGATGAGCATAGGCTATATAACATACGTTTACAACATCTAAACGTTTGGATCATTATGAAATTTCGGTAGTGTAACCAAAGTTGTGAAAAAAAAAAACGAAGTAAATCCTTATTTCTTTTCTTTTTGTTTTATCATAAATTTAATTTGTTAACATTACCCTGAATTTATAATTTTTATAAAACACTTTTATAAATCAATAAATTTTGTGATGTGAAATATCCGCGTGAACCTGGGACGGACGTTCTAGTATTTGATTAGAGTAATAATATCTAATGCACATTATATGAAAATATTAGCTTTCTGTACATCTTCTCCATTAACTGTACCAAATTTCAAATCTCTCCATTGTGCACGTCTTATAAAAGGGTAGGGATTTTTCTTCACGTAATACATAGATAATTAGTAGGATCATAATCATCATTATCAGCCCTTATCGGTCCGCTGCTGGACGCAGGCCTCTTCCAATGAACGCCAAGACGGCCGATCCCCTGCTACTCGCATCCATCCCGGACGAGCTACTGTACGGAGATCGCCTACCCACCTGGAGAACGGTCGACGATTAGTAGGATAGTAGAATATAATTCGGTTAATGTGTGGAGTAACACCCGCTAACGGTTTCCTTCTCTTGTCCACAGTCGAGATCTACCTTTCACCTGTGGAGACGCACTGCAGCAATGTGGACTACTTCATACCCGACGAAAACAACGAGACGAGAGGCCTCTCCGACGACGCTATGAACAGGTAACGTTCAAAGTCCCGCTGGGAAGTTGCAGCTATGATGGACCAACTCTTAGAAAACAATGGGACATTTTTTTAACACTTTTTTTTTTGTCACCACTGCTACTCTTATGTCGCCAGGATCGACAGCGGAAACCACTATGACCATTTGATATGATCGCACGGAACCCGAGGGAAGAGCCAAAACTGTATTGGAATCCGAATTGAGGGGTAACGAATTGAATCAAGAAAATAGGAGGAGTAGGAAGTACCTCTAATTTACATCTCCAATCAAGCGGGAGGCATCAGAAGATTGCAAGGAAAAAACGGAGATGGCACCCTGGTGACGCCCAGCTGCATTGCACCCCAGAGATAATAAATCATAATACGAATTACAATTAGCATTTAATTTGTTATCATTTGAGAAAACAACACGACATTTGAAAAATATTTTTCTTTAAGTTTAACTACATAACTTTAAATTTGTATTTTTCAAATGACACAACTTGTAAATGTGTAAATTATGTATTGTCGTTATCAGACAGAAGCCGTACTCTGCTGGTCCTGCTCCCCCCCAAATGGTTCCACGGTCCCGGTCACAGGCCCCTCGCATCCAGCTACCGCGTCCTTAACTAAATCATCAGTCAACCGGGTGGAATGAGTCAGTAAGCTGATCATATTGATCATGCGATGACAGCATGACACGATAATGTTCCTTCACTGGAAGACTAAGTGTTGGTCATAAGCAAATCTCCTTGTTATCAAAAGTACCCACGCATCAGCTATAAATTAATCTCCTTTTTTATCATAAGTACCCACGCATCAGCTATAAATTAATCTCCTTTTTTATCATAAGTACCCTCAGCTATAAATTAATCTCCTTTTTTATCATAAGTACCCACGCATCAGCTATAAATTAATCTCCTTTTTTATCATAAGTACCCACGCATCAGCTATAAATTAATTTCCTTTTTTATCATAAGTACCCACGCATCTATAAATTAATCCGCCTTTTTAATGGGATTAAATTTAATAATTAAAACTTATTATAATATGTACCCACGAATCACTTGTTATCACAACACCACCCACTAGACATTGCAAGTCTAACATTTCATGTTGCAGGCTGCACATGGCGCGTTCCACAGTAGCGCTGTTCATGGTCGCCTTCCTTTCGCTGTTCATCGCGTTCTGGACCGGCGTGGTCGGCTGCTGGAAGCGTAGCCCCGGCAACATAACCGCCACCGCCATACTCATGCTTGTCACATGTAAGTTACGCGTCTAATTTATGTTCCTAATACTATGATCATACATTTAGACACTGCAGCTTTTTATGGTATTATTTAGTACCCAAGAAGTCACTTTACGCCGGTGTCATGTGAGCGAGAGGTATCATCCCGGTCGTGCCGGCCCAATTCCGTTGCAAACAGCATGGCACTTCCTCTTACTAAAGCAATTAATGCCGTAGTTGAAAAAAAAAATCCGACAAGCCTAGAAATCAGTAGCATTAATAAAGGCTCCGAGGCGCAGGGAACACCGTCACACACACGATAACTTATATCTCCCGCGTGGTGTTGATGCTGGCGCGGATGCTGAGTTTAGGTACCGGGACAACGGGACTAACATACTATTACATCTTATTATATTAATTTACCAGTCAGCTGCCAGCCTTGGCTTTGCACAACTGAATTTCTTTTTGGTGTAAAACAGACCGATATAGATTAATGATATGTAATACAGCTCGCCCATAGAGCAATATTTCCCGATTTATATCTTGGACAAACCTTTCCTCTAATGTATATCTTAATACAAAAAAAATTATAAACTGAATAATATCGCATCGTTTCCTATTTCAGGCTTACTAGCGGCTGGAGCGATGGCGTTATGGCACGGAGTGGAGTTCTATGAAAAGGAGAAGGTGGTCGGCGAGGAGTACTACCAGCAGTGGCCCAATGTATGTTATTTTGACCGATGCCTATTTCATGAAATACCATATATATTATATAGTATTGGACAATGCCATAAACTATTTATGTACGAATGTAACGATCTAAATGGTCTTCATATTGCAGTCATTACTTTATTATTGCATTGCCCAACGTTTGCGTGGGTTAGATGGTGAAAATTTTCAGAAATTTTTGCTCAAAAACTATTGATTATGTGTTTAGTAGTTCTGTTAGTGACGGCTGTTTCATTTCCTTAACAATCAATGGAATGGTCATTCAATACTGTGTAGTATCGAGAGAGTGAGT
>JAFELO010000281.1:0-56249 GCA_017140195.1 Eumaeus atala | reverse complement strand
AAACCCCTCCCCCGTTCATAATACGTACCGACAAACCTCAACATCATCCATAGAGACATACAACTCCCACCGTAAAATAAAACGCCCCAAACTTGGTGACAAGAAGGTGTACCGACCCGCTCGACGTCACACGCTGTCAAGAATCGACGAAACGCCCCCGCAGACTCTGCGGCCGAGGTCTAGAAGTCTCCAGCATTCAGCGGATTTCTCGTCGACGCGTCAGATCCTTCGGTCTCGCTCCAACATATCCGCCGACACTAGTCGCAGCGTACCCGTGTGCAACCAGAGTCAGGACATCGACATCCCGAGTACGAGTCCTCAGTACGCGGAGCCGAAAGGCTACGAGTCCGGATCGTCCGACGAGAGACCCGCATCGATGACGGACCTGCCCATCATGGTTCCCTTGGATCCCGTGACTGGTGCCTACATCCCCTACCCGGAATACGCGTACTACCACGACGACAACAGCAGACTTAGTCGGTTCAAATGGAAGTGCAATCGGAAAAAGTCTTCCAAACCAAATAATTTGTTTTTAGCGTTCATGTATTAAGCGCGGTGCTGGGAGTCAATCGAATATGGTTATGGAGTTTCGATCGAATGCCGTTACAGTGTATGAAACCCGCTCTGCATTCTTAACTCAAATATTCATACACTGCTGTGGGTGGCCCGCATCTGGTGATATAAGAATTATAACTATTGGCACCTTTTATTACGGCACAAGGGAATGTTATACACATGGCAAATCAATACATAAAATTACTAAAAATATATATAATTAAATGTGAATTAAAACAGATTATAAATATATATACAGACCTATAATACAATTCCATTCGATTGTTCATAATAAAAGTTCTGTGAGGGCAGCACTAGCGCACGCTCTCACTAGCGCCGCTGTGAACCATTCCCGACTGCTTCTGAGCACGGCTATACGAAACTCTGACACCACCGCTATCTCAAAATTTCATTTGTTAATTTCCATAATTTGAACAAACCATAATTTAGAATGTAATGTAATTTAAGAGAGGTAGCTTATTTAGGAGTAAGATGACGTGACTCCGCCATAAGTGAATCGAGGGAACAAAACATTTAGGATAAGATTTTTTTATACTGTAACCATAATCTCTCGCGCGACGGTACGATGGTGTAATTAGTGCCTTTCGAATTATGTAATGCTCATTTTTCGTATATATTTAGAATTAACATATCTTAGTGTAAACTGTAGTTCAATGTACTTGATTTATGTCATAGTAAAGATTTCGCTACTTCACGATAAAAAATAGTTGAAACTGTATAACATGAACAAAAATAAGTTTAAGTGAGTGTTACTCCATTACAATAATTATTACAATTTTTGCTGATTTTATCCTGGTTTTATAATTATTTAACTAGCTTGAAGTTTAAGAAGCTTTCTAGCAACCATGGTCACGGGCGGACTGATCATTTATTGTAATGAGAATTTAATCATTTTTCTTTTACGAATTCCACAGTAATCCTATAAACATATAATATATAAAGCTACAACGTCCAATTCAACAATAATTAATGAAATGCAAAATCACTACGGGCCATTTTTAATAAAGTAGGAATTCTAACCATACATACTTTTTAGGGTGTTTTGCGCCAAAATGCTAGGAAATTATTTATTCACAGAACAATATTTAATAAATCAGCTACTTCTTTACAATTATTTTTCTATATATACATTCCTCTGTGCAATATATTTGTACGGGAAGTTAGAAATGTGTCTGGTACGTATGAATGTTCATTAGCGTTTGTACTGTAGATCACTTCGGCGGCCTACAGACGAGCAATTATATCACTCAATGTTACAAATTGTGCATGAACTGTTTAGGGTCAATGTTAAAGGTAGAGCAAAGATTGAATATAGTTGATAGCCTAGAAGCGGCCCTATAATTTCGCGACTGATTACAGCATCCGTCCTAATGTAAGTACACAACGAATATGTATATTAGTCATAGTCAATAATAAGTCAAATTGTAAAATAATCAATTTAGATTTTATGTTATGTAATTAATTTAGCTATTGGATATATTTTTTTGATTATTTTCCACTTTAGATATGGTATTTAAAATTTTGAAAATAAATGTATTAAAATCTGATATTGGTTTTTATTTCTTGCTCAAGATGTGTTAGTTTATCATCATCACCATTAAGCTTTCATCTGTATCATGTTCGTAGGCCTTTATTAATAAACGCACAGAGAGAAGATTCCCATTAGCATTCCATTGCGACTCGGAGATTTCGTTGTATTATCGGTGTTATTTTACTAAGGCATTTTGACATTAGAAGAATGTGTTACCTGAGCAAAATAAGCATACCTATATGTTAATTTGCTGGTTCAACTAGATAAAATTGTGTATAATGATATAAAAAAATGAAGATTTGGCAGTACCAATGTTTAAGACACCTATCATAGTAGTTTTAAACATTGAATTGTAAAAGTACCAATATACACAGTCAGCGTTTGTTAACAGTCCTTATAAAAGCTTAACTGTGAAAACAAATTAAACCCATGCACGTAACATTGATTTTGCAAAAAAAAAAAACAAAATGAAAATGTGCACTTTTTCCACATAGAATCGGCTTTGTACAAATGATTTAAAATCATATGCGGAGATCGACTTTGAAAAAAAAGTGTTTACGTCACGTAATTATGTAATCACGGATAATTTACAATTACCGTTCAGTTATTTGTATGAAATTTAGGAGGTAGTGCCCATGCTGAATTAGAGGAGGTAGTGCCATGCTGCATTAAAGGAGGTAGTGCCATGCTGCATCAGAGGAGGTAGTGCCATGCTACATAGGAGGAGGCAGTGCCATGCTATATAGGAGGTAGTGCCATGCTACATAGGAGGAGGCAGTGCCATGCTATATAGGAGGTAGTGCCATCATGCTACATAGGAGGTAGTGCCATGCTACATAAGAGGTAGTGCCATGATACATAGGAGGAGGTAGTGCCATGCTACATAGGAGGAGGTAGTGCCATGCTACATAGGAGGAGTCAGTGCCATTATACATAGGAGGTAGTGCCATGCTATATAGGAGGAGGTAGTGCCATGCTACATTGGAGGAGGTAGTGCCATGCTACATAGGAGGAGATAGTGCTATGCATGGTGCATGACACTACATCCTCCTGTGCAACGGACTAAAAGCTACGGAATGGGTTTTAATAAAACTTTAATATATAATAATGTTATTATATATTAAAGTTTTATTTTAAGCTATATAGCCTATACATCAGGACACATATGCCAACGTTTGGTAGTTCCGTTCCAACGATTGAAGCATTACATTAGCGCGTATAACCTACATTTCAACTTTTGTAGTTCAGCTTGGATTTGACATTTCCAGACGAAGACGGAATTTTAAAAGTAAACATTTTTTAAAAACAATATAAAGGTTTCTGAAATAAAAGGTAAACATAAAATTGTATGTTTATTATTTATTATTTGATATGGCGACAAACTGGATGGAATGTTTCTTACAGTCTCACATGTAAATAGCGACTATTCAAACTGACGTTTGATAAATATAATAAAAAAAAATATAAAAATTGTGATGCACACGGAACACGTGATGAATATAATATAAGAAGTATCACACGATTTTTAGAATAAAGCCAGGTGCCAGAACTGGCTAAATACGAACAGAATGTACAAAGAGTTTTGCAAACGAAGTACAAATGTATAATTTTGGAGAAGACGTCCACAGATTTTTATGCGTTTAAATTAAAAAAAAAAAAAAAAAAAAAAAAAACTGGTTATCTAATTTTTAATTATTCTTTACCAGTAAAACTAAGATCCTCTTCGCCGAGTTTCTGATGTGTGTGGTCTCTGTAGAGACTAACCAACTGCGCAGGATGTATCAAATTGCAATTTGTTCAGTAGTCCATCATTCTCCTATTCCGATGAATCCAATGCAACAGGAGCGGAGAGGAATCAGACGCCGGACCGACAGCTTAGCTCGCTTGCCTAGGCGTGACATGACACCAAACGTCTGTCAGTAGGACAGTCGGCCGTTATTTTCTTAGTACCTGTATTACTCACTTAACACTGGCGTATTGTGTTAATTAACAAAAAAAAATTACAGTCAATAAAATATAAAACAAATATTTGGGAGTCCTAAATGCACATGAATATTACATCAAAATTAAGACTTAATTTTTATATCAAAATTGTATATCACGTGATCTAAAACAATTGCCTTCATACTGTTACATCGGACAATGAGGCAAGGAAATTTCACTTATCCGACGACTTCTGTGAGTCTTCTGTCGTTTGTGTGTCAAACTTCTTTTAAACTACTTCCATTTTTAAATACAAATTCTTTATTCAATTTACAAAATTGACATTATAGATTAAGTTTTCTTTCTAAATACAAATTATTTACTCCATTTTCTTTCTAACTGCAATTTTAAAAGTCGATCGGTTTAAGTTTTTGCCAGTTTGCAAATGGATTAATTTGCCTGGTATATTGTAAGACAAGGCTTGTATTTGCCAGGCTATATGTGTGTGTCGACCATGGCCCCGGGCCGGTCGAGCGCCTGCCTCCTCTCCTGCACGGCCGTCACCAGTTTCCTGTAGGGTCCCAGCGGCAGGCCCAGCGACTTGAGGTCGCTCTCCGTCAGTAGCATGAGCGCGTCCAGGTCTATCTGCTCCTCTCTGAACTTAGCCACATACTGCGACAGGCCCCACGCTGTTAGGAACCGCTCGAGGGACGCGTACGCAGACTCTTCCGTTTCGCCCTCCTCGTCGGATGTTATTGTTGAGCTTCCTGTAAACGTAACGATCGTGTAGTAGGATACGTACCGTGCTTGTTACTTCACTAGCCACGGTTTCGAATACCGCCCGGCATATGGACGTTGTGGTACTAATAGACTGGAATTAGAACTCGGGACCTCACGTCTGCGGCTGAATATGCTCACCACTAGATCACGAGGCAGACAATGAATTACCTAACATCTACTCAACGATACCCGACATGACTTCCTTTTATTTTTACAAAATGTCACCAAACCGCCATTGTGTTAATTTTTCTATCCAAGGATACTTTGTTATGCAAATCACTTTAAGTCAGCGGTTAGTGAAATATCCCACTAATATTATAAATGTGAACGCTTGTATGTACGTTTGTTATTCTAGCTAGTGCCGGCTTTATCACGTGATCGACTAGGACACGGTCTAGCGCCGCACCCAATGGCTGCGATGTAAAACAGATATGATGCACCGCAAGCGGAGTCCGCACGTGTTAAATTGGCCCGGAATCGCAAGTCAAGGCAATCAGGTAAAGAGCATCCGAGCGTGTACTGACCGGAGTCGTTGTGCCAGTGCGCGGGCTGGTAGGTCTGGCGCGCCGCCAGCGAGCCCGCCGAGCCGATGGACAGCTCCTCGTTAGCGGGCAGAGCGCTCAGCGTCGCCGTGATCGACCGTCTGTGAGTCGCACGCAAAGTTATAGCAGTCGGCTGTATGTTACAGTCGTAAGTTTTAATAAGAGAGAGAGAGAGAGGCAATTTTAATAACAGAGAGAGAGCGAGAGAGATAATTTTTTACAGTCTAATAATTTTAACATATCTGTCATGTGGAGAGAAGGTTTCGAGCCGGTTGGCTGTGCTGTGTGCATAGAGAAAAACCACAAATATACAACTTGCCGGATCAGCTAGGTGATGCTAATGTGTGTGGAATGTCCCACGTTGAAGGTATAGAATAGAACAGAAATATCTTTATTCAGTAATCCTACACCATATATAATACAGACAGGCAACAAAATAATAATGCTAAAGAACGTACATATAAAATAATAATAAAAAGTAGTAAAGGAAAGAATTCTATAAACAACAAGTTAACAGCTACGCAGTGCTATCTGCACAGCAACGCAGTGTGAGCAGCTCTGAAGTGGACATGAATCGGCATGCGACGGAGAACTGAGGTTCACCGACGCGGATTTTCATTGACATCCGGGAGGTAAGACGGAAGGCAGTGACTATTAGGAATACTCACTATATAATAAGAAAAGAATATTACAAATAAATAAACCCATTGAAATTGTAAAGCATAATATAAAATAAACAATGAAATAAAATATATATTCATAATAATGATATTCTTTTTTTCATACAACGTGTTAAATATAAAAAATGGCTATAATTATCATACACAACATTACATCTCGGATTAAGTATCATTAAAAAATACAAAAGGACTAACAAGAAATCTAAGGATACTGGTACTGCACTGGAATAGTCTGCCACTAGTATTATCGTCATTAAATTAAGGTACGTGACACAGGCGTAAATTAATTTATAAATACATAAATATGTTGTTAGTTCTTATCAATAGATAGGTTGGATTTGTGTAACAAATACGTCTTAAATTTATTTTTAAAAATATTTATTATATTTAACGGTCGTAGAGGCGGTAAATTATTCCAACACTTAATAGATTCTAACACGCAATGCAGCAGTTCCGTGAAGTTGGGTAATCAATTCAGTGGGCATGGTATCGCATGCCCACTGAAGTTCGTCGAATAGGTATAGTGGTGTTCGGTATCTAATGATGCCAAAGAGCTGGGTGGCAAAATGAAGCTGCCTTCTCTGATCCATACAAAAAATCATGGCGTTGTTGAGAAAGGGGAAAACGTGGAGGGACTTCGAAGCAGTAACGGCCGCATGCATTCTGTACTTCTTGTATATCACATGGCTCGAGAGAGAATGGATCAAAGTGTCCAGTAGCTATTCAATACACAACTCCTAACTACCACATAAATACTTTTTAAATAATTCCAACCAGGACATTCCAATAGAAAAAATATACAATCAGCAGCATATCTCAGTATTCTATTTTATTATCATCAGCATAGCATTAGTATTCCGTTATTAGTAGCATCTCAAGAGCACGACTGTACATCTGTGAAACTGGCGCACGACGTTTCAGACACAGTTCTCTATAAAATATAGAATGTAGCCGACAGATGACGTCACTGTGAGGTAGTTTCCCACTCGGCACTTGGGATATTTGCTATTATAATACCTGAAAGCCACACTGCCGAAGCCCGGGCGGTCGAAGATGCTGGCTGGCTCCTGCAGCAGCACCTCTTGCCCGAGGCCGCTGTCGTCGTTCTGCGCCGCCAGGAAGTCGGGCTGGCTCGCCGACCTGAGCCATGGAATGACACTACGATTCACTTATATCTTTTGCGCTACCTACTCTTATTACGAATTAAAGATTTAGCTTAGATAACGCTAATAATTTTTAGAATAGATAACGCTAATTGCATGCTCGAAAAAGTATTACGTCTTGGTAACGAATCATAGTAATGATCCGAATGGGCGGAGCCTGCGAGCGACAGACCATAACAAGTAATTACTTTCACTCCATCGGGCGATGCGTTTACAGATCAAATAGATAGACATTTGCACGTGAAACTGTATCGTCCGTAAACCGACTTATAGACAATCAGTTTTTTATAGTATATAGAGGCAAAGCAGCTGTGCCTTTTGTAGACTACCGACATCTAAGGGCATACGCATAACTCCTAATGCAACATCCGTTTCATGGCGTAACTCGTATGTCTATAATATTTGTATATTTATGTACCTACATTTTTTGAATATTTTTTTAGAAGTTAAATAAGAATTGCAGTTCTCATACTTCAATGTAGTCGAATATTTTTCCTAAGAAATGTTTAGAAATGATAAGTTTGTAAGTATGCAGTGGACACAAATGCTGATTTCATTAATGTGCTAGTTGTACCTGCTGAGCTGGCTGCTGTGTCGTGGCTTGCTCGACGGCGCGTCGAACACGTCCGCGACAGCGCCGCGCGCCGCCGGGCCTGCACCGAACGTCCCCACGTACATTACCTGCGCACGCACACACGTACAATAGGACGACGAATGCGAAACATTAAGACTATTCAACAATCGCTAAATTATTTCGCCATATTTTTCGCAGCTATTTCTGGACTAATAAGTAAATTAAAAAATTTTTTGTCTATGCATGTTGATGTACTCTCTTTGAGATGCCTGTGACCTTTTCTTCTTCCCTCAAGTCTCAACAGTGTAACGAAAAGACATGTGACAAACCAATAATAAATGTAACTTAAATAAAAAATATATTGTTTATAATATTTCCAAAAATTTATTAATTTAAAATACATATATTACTACCGGTTTCCAGTAATTCATCATCAGGTATATTAAATACTCATAATAATTACGCTTGTAGTTTTTTACCAACGATATGAAAAAATACCAGAAGGAAAATCTTGTGATACAGTAAAGCAGAGCGTAACGTTATACAGCGCAATATTGAGTATAATTATATAAATATAATTGCGCTGTAAAACGTTAAGTTGAGTGCGTCCACTTCGGAATATTTGTTCTTAAATAGTAAACAACTGTTGTGCGCCTGACACACCGATCTATGTGTTGGTTTCTCTCTAATACACTAATTATCTTAAATTTTATGGATGATTAGCTATGCTCCTCAGTTTGACTTATGTAAGTTTGATTTTTTCATACAAATTTTCAACCCGTATTTCACACCCTTAGGAATGAATTTTTCAGTTAAGTGTTTACGGCGAGGTGGAAGTGGGAGGGGCTTCACATTACAGCAAGGTCTACTACAGATACTGTGACATCATAACATACATAATGTGTATGCGGAATTTCATCCAATTAAAAAGTTTGTTTCAGTTTCTTTTAGTGAATATCTTGATAAGTATACATATATAGTAATAGGAAATTTAAACCCCAAATTTGTAATGACTTATTCAATGAAACTAAAATTTGTGACAATGACCTTTGGCTCCCGCTTCAATTTGAATTTTTCTACGTAGTAATAATTAAAAAAATGAAATTTGAACTTCTCGTCTATGATCATCTGAATAAAACACTGACATGTAACGTTACCTCTGAGTCTCGCCGCAGCCCGCTGAGGGACGTGACGGAGCGTCGTCCAGTCGTCTCCACCTCTCCCACCTGCGGACACGTGCACACATTATACATGATGCTGCTCCCTGGCCAGTTCCTGGCGGCCACACAAAACGCGGGAGCATAGCACAGTTGCGTCTTAAAACATGTTCCTGGTACAGTACAAGCGCACAATACGGGATAGTATAGCACGAGGGGTTCAAAAACACCTCGACAACTGTAGCACACAAGTGTTACACATTAAGATTGTTACAGAATTATTCCTGTCACACTCATAACGATTTACTTGTACCCTTTTGAGCCTGCTTCTATAATTTTAGAGGTGTTTCATCCGCTGTTGTAGCTTCTTTGACTAAAGGGAAAGAGAAGGCAAGAGTAGCAAGGCTTATTTTTATGCCAATCTAAACATTATTGGCTGTAAGAGCTTACAAACACTCATGGACAGCTATTTTTGAAAACAGATTCAAATTGTTGCACTTTATTCCTATTTCAATATAAAACAGAAGTGAAAAACAGTGTCCAAAACACTTTATTCGGTTACCACTAAAGTGCCTATATGGCACAGAGTTTAAAATGATCGGTTAGAGAATACCACCTTATACACGCGATAGCATACCTTAAAGTAGATGAGGACAACCGCACAAAACACGACAGCATACCTTAAAATCATCTGTGGTAGAGTTCTTAGTGAGCGTGCCGTTCCTCATCTTGCTGGCCAGCGCCTTCTTGTAGACGGCGCCGCGGCCGCGCGCGCCCGAGCTGACGGTGCCCACCAGCGTGGAGTAAGTCGGCCGCGGCTGCTCGTCAGCGAGCAGGTTGCCTGGAACCATCCACGATATCCATGGGTACAGTTACCAAGAAAAATGTTTAATCGAGACATTCAAACTCATTCCGTGTGATGCCTTGAGAAGGGGCTATCCTCTTTAGAGATGTGCAAGTGATACGCAAGACGGTCGATATATCATTGAACATTGTAGGTTAACAGTCAGTTTACTGCACGGGTGCAATTGCGTTAAGCTCCCAGCTTTTCCTTTTTTTCTTTAATCGTAGCCAACTGGAGACTGCTGACGCTCATTAAAATCCGCATATGCGTTGCGCTCCTTTAGTGGAAATGGGCTCTATGGGCTACAGGCTAATCACATGCCGCACTAAACGCTGTCAGCGGGCGCTTATCAGAGATATAATGTGAGCGAGTGGTATGCCAGCCCAGTTCCGGTGCAATGCAGCGCGGCCACATGTACCCAGCACAGGTTAGGTGTCGCATCGTAAAATTGCACTCTCGTAACTTCTCGCAAACGCGTTACATCTATACTAACAGCTTGTTTGCTTGTTTGAACGCGCAAATCTCCGGAAAAGCTGAAGAAAATTGAGAAAATCTTTTAGCGAGGAGGGATACAGGACGCAACGAGTAGTAGACACGGAGTTACGTGGCCGAAACCGCGGAGTGATGCGAGTGCTAACTACAAATGCCAGACCTGAGCTAGAAGAGCGTGTCATCTTCTGCTTGAGCGCCATGAGCACGTTGCTGGGCCGGTGCGGCATGGGCGTCACGTCCTCGGTGTACCCGTGGTCCCACTCCTTGGCCAACTTCTTCAGTTCTTTCTCTGCCATCACCTCGGCCTTGCTCTGCCTCTTCGTGTATTGCTTCTGCAACTTCTCGTGTTCCTTCTTCGCTTTCTCTTTTAAAGATTTTGCTTTCTTTCTGAAATTATTTTCGCTTTCAAGTGTATGCCAACAGCTTCTATGTAAAGCCGAAGAGTTTGTACTGGAGCTGGTCTCATTTATTACTGGCCCGAATTGAAAAAATACTTTTGCGTAGAATAGACCACTTATCGAGAAGACCGGACTTACGCGTTAAGACTAAGTTCCCAAAAGATACTGTTTGTATGTGATAGATTTCCTCAAAATGTACTGATAATACTTCATGTAGTTTTTACCCTTGAATAGTGCCATTCCCGAGGAAAGTTTTAGTGTATAATTCGGCGCGCGACTAAGATGGGGCGGATCGGTATTTTTATAATAGAATAGCTACTATAGTGTAACTACTACCACTTGCAGTGGGGATATTTTGATAACTACCAACGCTCGGCGTGGCAGCCAGCTCGTCAGGTTTCGTTTGATATGTGAGGGTCCGGCGGCTCATTGGGGGATCGGCAGGGCAATGTTAATACCTAACCCAAAAGCCTGGTCTTTGTTCCTAAGTATGTCCTCTCTTCCCTGCTAATGGCGGTACATGTTATCTCCAAAGTAAGGGCCTATGCTGTCGCGTTTCGTGCGAATCCCTTGGCTGACAGAACCAATCCCCTTCAGGAGCATATCCATTTCTATACTAATCTTATGGGCTTTGGTGGTCATCAATTATCAACTAGTTTGTCTCCGTTTCTAGTTCACACAGATTAAATGAAGTATATGACCTAGGGCGCTCAACGTGGCAGGCCAAGGGCCAGCAGTCGACGTCGTCCGGCTGATGATGATGAACAAATATATTTCTATTCTATTTGCTTACGCATTTACTATTGCCCCGCATAACATTTTGTGTGCTTGTGTGTGGCGTGTCCGTGTACTTTCCAACGTCGCTTACGCAGGCTACTCGACGCAGAACTAACACTCCGAAACCCACACAGGCACAGTTATACCGCACGAGGTAGGTACCTCTACAAATTCGACTATTCACCAGTCGCCTGCGCAGGTTCTAATTTAGCCCCGCACACGTTATGGCATGATGTCTTACAGGTACAGCCGGCGCTCGTACTCAGAACGGTAATGAACGGCTACGTGTGCGGAATGTTAGAGGCAGTACATTTCTTACTTGTCATTATTCTCCAACTTGCCAGTGGCCTGGTCCAGGAACCTGAGTATGTCCTCCCTCCCGTTTATCCCGGCCAACTCCTGCGCCGTGTGCCCGTCCACGTCCATGGCGTACGCGTTGGCTCCGAAGTTGACGAGGAAGGTGACACATTCCTTGTGGCCGCGCGCCGCCGCGAGGTGAAGCGCCGTATTGCCGAAGTAATCCGCTTTGTCGGGCTCGCCTCTGGAAAATACATACGCTTTGAGTAAGCCTTTACCTTACAGTGGTTTTTATAGTATACTAGGACAAAAGAGGAGTCGACTTGTAACATCCATAGATATCTACAACAATTGTTATGTTGTCTTACTTAACAAAAACGAATATAAGCTATTGTATAGTTAATTTGTTTTTTTACTACTCTCTGATATGCGGACGGAGGTGTCCAGTGCATCTTCATGGGTGACTATGAGACACGTCGGGCGACGGCCTAGGTTAGATTGTCATCGATAGGGGGACGGACCCCCTCCTTTCCCGCATATTGAAGGATTTATCCCGATAGTTATTTAAGATTAGCTAAAGTAGGTAACTGTCATTATCTTGGCTGTGGGGACCGGTTCCCCTCGCCCCCCCCTCTATAATGAGGGGGCAAATCACGCGCCTCATCTAAAGTTAGTCTTGCATTATCGTGGGGGCAGGAAGAGCTCGTTGAGGTATAATGACTGGGGGGAACGCCCCTCCCCCCTTCCGCCTCAGGCGGGTGGTACGAGTTAATTTGCCAGTACCGAGTACTGATTCTTCAAGTGGTGTCAATGGCAAACTACAGCATCTGCTATCCACTTATAGAGATCAGTGTCGGGTACGTCCTGCTTTATAATAACAAAAACATTTTGAAATGATAAAAATAAATCCCGCGATATAATTACAATGACGAGTGTTGACTTTATAGTGCAAGTAATCTAATCAGATAAACGTCATTTTATTATTAAATTTAATAAATGATATAATACAATTCGATCTAGAAATCTCACATGTTATTAACGTAAGCCGAATTTTGTGCCAGAGAATATGGGACGATATTTTTTGTATACTTGTGGACTTATCACACCACTTTAGCCTAGCTTTGTGCAAAATACCGTAAGGACTTGTTACATCCCTTTAGCTCGAGCTCTCTCTTTGTTAATTATTATTGTCTCGCACGCGGCTTGCGCAGAGAAAAGAGAGACAGAGACAGACAGACAGACAGACAGACAGACAGACAGAAGACAGACAGACAGACAGAGAGAGAGACAGAGAGAGAGAGAGAGAGAGAGAGAGAGAGAGAGATCCCAGAGAGAGACAGAGAGCGCCCCTCCTCTATCTATATTATGTCTATGGTCGGGAGTGGCGATTTTTTTAGTATAGGAGCAAAGACGGAATTGAAGCCTTTTGAGAGCTACTCTCTCTACTCGCATATGAACATCCGCATAATTACTATGCCGATGCGTGGTCACCCTTTCCTCATCTCCCCCAATGGGCCACCGGCTGCTCACAAGCCGCACGAAACCCGAGACCGTAGCTATCACTTTACACCGGTATCATGAGAGCGAGAGGTATCTTTCAGGTAGTGCCGGCGCAAAATTAGCTGCAATGCAGTACGGCACTGCATCCTACTAAATAAAAGGCCATGTCAGCGAAGGATCGTAATGCCTTGATACCCAACAGTTTTAGTTACAATAAATTGATTATATAGAAATAAATATATAAAAAGTTAATAATTTACTGCTTTATCGCCCTATCTACCGTCCATTGACATCTTAGGTAGGCACTTCGGTAGTTGGTAATGGATTTCATGTCCTCATGTTTTTTAAAATTGACCTATATAGGCTATAGGAATGCTGATCATACCGATTGGATGATGTAGGTACTTAAAAGTGTTTCAAAATTATTATGGAGGTTCATAATAAATCTCTAAAACGACAAAAAATCCTTTTAAGTTCATACTAGTATATAATATAGTTATAGTACGGGTAAATTATAAAGTAAAGATTATTAAGTATAAAAGTGAAAACCTTTGAATAACTAAGTACTTGATTAAAAAAAATTGTCACAGAGCGTTTTTGGTGTTAAGACTAGCACCTCCCCGCAGATTCACCAGCATAATTCTATTTTCTGTTAGGCGTAGCGTCATTGTATATAGCCTATAATATTCTTCCTCGATAAATGGCCTATTCAACACACAAAAAATATTTTTTCAATTCGGGCCAGGAGTTCCTAAGATTAGCGCCAAACGAACAAACTCTTCAGTTTTATATTATTAGTACACAGAGTCCTTGATCACACCATAAAAATAATTCCTGAGGACATCAGGCGGTTGCGGTTTATTTAATAATAATAATTGTAAACTCTTTACAACAATTTCACGGAACTAGCTTACGCTTACTATTTCCGCCGGATTTTCTCAATTGATATTTACATTGAGATCATTTTTTATTTTTTGAGAGCGGGGGTAGCACCGAGTGGAGTTGTAGGTGTCATGGCGGGCGGGTCGTCATTCCGTAAACGACACCCGCACGTGGAGGTCGCTTACAAACCCATTTGCTCTTAATTGTGATTTATCATCAATCGATGGCGTTTTTTATCCAACGAACAAATGGCAATATATGTAACGTTAGCACATGCATCAAAAATTGAGCCACGACTACAAAGGCTGGAGTTTATCGCTCTGTTACGTAGGTGTTACATGTGCAACAAACCACGTCCATGAGAGTATTATGCCATTGGGTTCGGAAAAGACATTAGAGACACAATATTACCTGTATTTAATGTCTTTTCCGACAATCTGGAAAATCGCAATCTGGAAAAATTCAAGCTGAACTGCATCCTATTCCAAAAGTAATCAGCCCCTGGCATACTGTTCATATGGATGCCACCGGAAAGTCAAGTGGTAACAGGGACACTTTAGAGTACGTGTCAGTCACAATAGATGCACAAAAATTGTAGAGAGAGCTTTGCAGGTGTCTCTACTTATTCGGTGCCTCCATACGCATTATAGTAGACCAAGGTGTTGCTGGGAAAGAGTTTATGGACTTCCGTACGACTCACAATGTTAATCTACACCTTTTAGCACTGGCGGTAGGTGCGCCAATGGTCAAGTCGGACGTGTGATGTTCACTTTAAAGAACATGATAACTGCTGTGGAAACAGGAACTAACAAGCCGTGGTAAGCAGCCTTGCCTGAAATACAACTAGCCATCCATTGTTCGTATAATCGCACCACTAAAGCTAGTCCTCTCGACCTACAGATAGGAAAAGTTCCTTGAAATTAATGACTTTAGATACAGAAGGGACTGACATTGACTTAAACTCGATTAGGGAGCTGGCAGCGCGAGTCATAGCCACGAATGCCTCTTTAGAAAAAAGCTATATTCGATAGAGGCAAAGCCAAAGTAAAGAACTTTAAACTAGGGGACTATGTTTTAATATAGAACTACGAACGTAACAAAACTAATTTGGAGCACAAATTCAAGGGTGCGTTTCAAGTGGCTGAGTTACTTGATGGTAACTGGTATTTGTTAAAGGCGTTGAACTCTAATCGAACATACAAGTACGCGTACGATCGTCTGAGACGCATGCCCGAATGTTGTGTTCCATTAGAGTTGAATACCGCATCAGAAGAAACCAGGAATAGCATAGTCTGGATGTTATAACGGCGAAGTTGAGTACAAAGAGTTCTGTTTGTTTGTTCTTGCTCTGCGGTTTTATTTAGCCTTGGTGGCACAATATAGCCAAGGTGGCACAATATCCACACCGTGATTCAAGCCTTGTCGTGGCGGTGGGACTTAGTAGCCTGGGGTGAACCCAGGCGAAGCCAATCGAACCAAGGGGGATCTTCGCACCCCTCTTATAAGAGGGGGTTTAAAGATCAGGAGGAGGAATCGCTCTCGGTACCCCTCTCATAAGAAGAGGGGACCTAAGAGCAACAGGAGGTGGCGCTTTTGCGCACGGGGCAAGGGGCGAGGATGGGAACCTCACCCTATTGTACTGTCCCAAAGTCGGTGGGGTTGTCCTCTAGTGCTGGGCAACCCCATCTGTGGAGGCGGAGTTGGTCCCTTAGCGGGCTGACCAGCCGTCGAGGTGCCTTGAAGATTGCTGTTCCGGGGCACCTCACCAAGCGCGACACTGATGGCACTCGCGGTGGTTTTTGTGGGTATTCGGCATTATCATGTGCAGCGAGTCCCACACACCACTGGACCCCACCCAGGGCCGGTGAAGGCGCGTAAATGCGTTTCCCCGCGTCAACAAAAAAAAAAAAGGTGGCACAATTTAGCCTTGTTGGCTTATTGGTGGTAAATATTTGCATCAGGTTACGATGTTGATGGTGAGAATAATCTTGGGTGATATAACGTGTTTTTGGCAGTATAGTAATTGGTTGGTTATTACAATAAAACTACTTTTATTGTTTATTTAATTATTTATGTAGCCCGACGTTTCAGAACCTTTACAGCAACCATGATTGCTGTAATGACTAACATTCGCGTAAACTTAAGACACCAATATGAGCTTTGGTTACTTTCATGAGTGGGCAAGTCAGTGTTACTGGTTCAGTTTGTTCATGGTAAGAGGGTCAGAATGACCGTGCGTGTCTCTGTGCGTATATTGATTGTTTCATAGTTTACAGATGAGCAGGAGAATACGACACACGAACGAGACACACACGGACGTGTGATGATGCAGGCCGGCCATAACGGCCTGCGCTTAATTTAAATTGATGATTGTGAACAAATAATTTAAAATTAGAATAATTGTTATTGATGTTGATATTTACATTGAGATCATTTTTTATTTTTTGAGAGCGGGGGTAGCACCGAGTGGAGTTGTAGGTGTCATGGCGGGCGGGTCATCATTCCGTAAACGACACCCGCACGTGGTGGTCGCTTGCAAACCCATTGGCTCTTAACCGTGATTTATTATTGTAAACTTTAAATACTTTTGGATATTATTAACTGAAACAAGTACTACAATGATCAGTATAGATTGTGAGACATTATTTTGCTGAATACCTGCACGTCATCTCCCGCAATATCTGATCAACCTTCAAATAGGCCTAACCGCCTCGGAATTCCTTCGTCCTAAAATAATAAATTTAACACCCATAAGGAAACAGTCGTAGAGATTTTTTTAAGAATAAATTGTCTGTTTGTGTGTTTGTATGATTGTACACGCTACTCTTCGGAACGAATGGACGGATTTGAATTGAACTAGTTGTATAGCTAATATGCTTGGTAGCCAATAATATATAGGATGTAATTAGTTTTTTTTATATCATGTTGGCACTATGCCAGCTCCATCGTTGTTTATTATTAAAAAATTACAAATTAATATTATTTCTTAATTCTAAACATTTACTAACGAATTTAAATAAATATCTAAAATTATCATTTTGAGGTTAACTTAACAGATATAAAACTAAACCAAAGTATAATTAACTAATTTTTAACATTCTACATAAATCAGCTCTGAAAGATTCAAACCGGACACATACCATCAACAATGTACTAAATCTCCAGTAACGCCACAAGTAAAACAATTAGGTAATAATCAATCAATACTTACGCATAAAAAATACAAGTATTTAACGGTACGTGTCCCATCCGTAATCTAAAATATCGTAGCCAAATCACATCTCTTGAAGCCCGTATCGACAAACCAGGGTTTCTTATGAGGCTGACTTTGTACAATCTTGTACCAAGTTCCTTTTCTCTCTGACCTTTCTTTAAAGTACTCCTTCCATAATTCGAAATATAGTAATTTATATTGATAAAAACATTCTATGTTCATTGCGATGCGATGATTAATTCGGTAATCGCCATTTGAGCTAACCTCCTCATTACCTTTAATGCAAATATGCGTGGTTTTTTATTTGTCTGATACTTGAAATCTGTGTACTTTTCCAAGTATATAATATGCAGTATATACTCCTCTATATCCCCAAACACAGCAGATCATATGTTGTAGTCCACTCTTTGAATCACTCAAATAACAAATTTATTACAATCCAGTGTTCCTACATACGAGAGAGCATTATTAATCGCGCCTAGTTCTGAACTCGTTATACATATATTTTGATTAGGTAACTTAAATATCCCACTATATATAAATGTACTATCAAAAAAAGGTAGCAACAATTCCATTTGTACGAGGATCGACTGAAAAGTATACGGCGTAACCAAGAAAATGAACAAATACTAAATCAGTTATATTTTTATTTTTCTACATTACTACAGCCATTGTTTGCACAACGTGTGAACTCGGGTGTCATCTTGATGAATTAGGATTTTTCTCATAACCATAAACACACCCTCCGAGTCCCAGAACACTGAGCTATTACCTTATTTGCCGATAACTTCGCCTTTGTCTTTTTAGGGAGTGGTGAAGCAGGTCTTCTCCACTGTTTCGATTGTTGTTTTGTTTCTGGCGTACAGTAATGAACCCGTGTTTCGTCCATTGTAACGAACCGATTCAAACAATCATTTCTGTTCTTGACTGGCGTCAAATAACTCTGTCTGAAAGCAGTCGCCGAACCCATCTCGCGGACACCTTGTGGAAACACAATTCGTTGACAATAGTGTTTTGATTTCGTTCTTAAGAGATGCCTACAATCTCGGCTATTACTCTAATATTTAATCTGCGGTCTCCAATAATTAAATCAAGCATTTTTTTAAATATTTTCGTCACTAGTGGACGTCGAAGGCCTTCCAGAGCGGGGTTTATCTTTCACACTCCCTCTACCACGCTTGAATTCTGCTATCAATTTTTAGACAGAGCAGAATCTTCTAAAACACTGACCATATCATCATGGCTAGCTTTCGGTGATAGCTCCTTCTTATAGAGGTACTCAATGACGCCACGCTGCTCGTATTGCTTCATTTGAAAAAACAATGTCCGATTGCTTTGTTAAAAAAGTATAAAATCAAAACTATTTATCTTACATGTTTCGAACTTCACACAGTTAACTAGTCTGAACTCAACTAAATAATGTGGATGGATGTATTAAGTTACTGGCGGACATGGTCCACCCGTGACCGCGGTTGCTGAGCTTCTGAAACGTCGGGCTAGTTAAGTAATTAAATAAACCGCGATAGAATCCGTAAAAGTAGCTTTATTCTAATGTGGATAGATTTTATTTAGAATTGAATGAATCCGTGTTAGGCCGAGTACTTTTCAATCCATCAGTATTTTTAGCTCCATCGGTACATATTTTATGATAATTACTGTACTTGATACTAACTTCTTGCACTACATTAATTCGGATTAAATCATCGTTATAATTTGCTTTAGGTTCTTTAACGTTGGGGAAACAATATTTTTAATATTTATAAAGCTTAGCCAAATAGACAAGGAAAACATCGGCAATAGGCCTGTCAAGAACAAGTTCTCAGTCCTACTATAACATTGCATTAATAGAGGCTTTTTCTTTTTACGCCAATAGTTATTGCTAAGGAAATTTTGGAAATAGGATACATAATTTACTATTTGCTTTTTTAGTAGAATGGGGGGCAAACGAGTAATCGAATCTTTTTTACGAGTACCGAGGCTCATGAACATCCACAATTATGTATGCCGATGCGTTGCCTTCTTTCCGCCCCCCTCCAACGTGCCACCGGCTACTCGTAAACCGCACGAAACGCGACACTGAAGATGTTACTTAACGGCGATATTATGCGAGCGTTCAGTTCCGTTGCATATGAGGATGTCGTGTCATGTATTATGCATGGCAGACCTCCTCCACGAAGCATGGCACTAACCCCTTCCTAAAATTATCGTAGTATTAGATGATTGTAACTTTAAACGGAGTTTGTAGTCTAAGCAACTTCGTCTCAGATAAAGAGCTCTAAATTGCATGAATTGGAGAACTTCTTATAACGCTCCCATTTATTTTGTACAACACTTAATTTATTTGAATGGCAATTGACACTGTTATCATAAAAGAACGAACCAAAATCTAAGCGACTCCTAATCGTTGATATATACAGAGATCGACCCCAACTTGGAACAGAAAGTATTTTTAATAAATTAACAAATCGTGCAGTTTTTTCTGTAAATTCATTGACATGTCTCATCGCAAAGAGTCCAGCCAAATTCCTGAATACTCGCGATCTGCCAAAAAAACTAGTGATCGCAGTCGCATAGGTTCCCAGGCAGTCCGTAAGATGGAAGCTGCGAAAGAAGCGGATTATGCCAGACCTGATCAAAAGCCTTCACTATATCCAGACTAGCGGACGGTTGGTCCCAACTACCTCCGCCCACCGGTGCGTTAAATAGGTCAGGTCGCCAGCCGAGCGTCCCTGACAGAAACCGTATTGTCGGTCGCTAATGATATGGTGTTTCTCTAAATAACGCAGGATTAAGGAACGCATAATTATGGTTTCCATAATTTCGGAGAACAAGGGCCTTATCGCAATAGGTCGGTAGTTCGATGGATCGAGCGGTCACCTTTTTTAAGGATCGGGTGCACCAAAGCAGTCTTCCAAGAGTTTGGGACGATGCCAAAAGAATAGGAGTATGGGAAAAGACGCGATGCCATCGGGCCCTCTCGACTTGTGGATGTCCAAGGAGAGTAGCGTTTTGCGCACATAACTCTGTCGAAACTCAATATCCAGCGTTGAAGTTCACACCACTGGATAGTAGGCGGTGGAGTTCCTCGGTCATCCAAAGGAGAGTTTGACGCAAATAGATAGCCCAGGAGAACGGCTTTTCTACGGCATGGGCCAACGAATCATCGTTCCGGTGTAGAGAGCCTTGGCGACGGACCAGAAAGGAAGAGTTCCTGAAGGAAGGCGAACAAGCCTCCCACCAATTCCGCGATGATATCATACTTTGCCTCAGCAATAACTCTTTTGTAGGACCTGGAAGCGTGATTATATTCCTTTTTGAATGTGCTGGTTTTATCATCCAGGGACACTGACGAAAAAGCCCAGGACCGGTAGCATTTTTGCATAGGGCATGGCGCCAGTGTAGGAGAGATTGAACCACGGCTGCGATTTACCAGCAATGGGTACCGATGAGTGCGGAATGAAGAGCTCTATTCCTTGCTGCACTGCACCACATCAGCAACAGCGTCAGCAACAGCGTTGGGATCATCCAGCGACAAGCAAATCCATCCCCAAGGGTAAAATGCAAAGAAGAGACGCATCCCATCCCAACCTGCTGACCTATAGTGCCAAATACGCCGGCAGGAAACGTGGCCGCGATCTAAGTTTTACTGACCGAACTGCGGATAAGACAGTGGTTTGACGAGCCCAGTGGATCAATCACCAGAAACCTGGTAGCTTTCCGGTTTGGAGGTCAGCAAAAGGTCCAATAGAGAAGGTGTATGGTCTTAAGTGGGCGATGAGACCAGTTCTGTGAAACCATATGCTAAGGCAAAGTCGTAAACAGATCTACCCGCGTGATTCGTAACGAGTGAATTCTGCCATTCAGCATGATGGGCGTTAACATTTCCAAGAGCCACCTCTGCGGTTGGGATCTGTTTTAGAAGGGAATGCGTAGTCTTTTCGATGTGTTCGAGGAGTCTGTCAGTTTCGGCATTACCACTGTGGGATCTATAAAGGCAAGCATAAACGCGAGGGTGGTCGTTGCAATCTACGCGTAGCCAAATGATGGAGAGATACTTCTCTTCAAGAGACGACGAAAGCAGATATCCTCCCCGATGTATGCACACACTCCAGCATGCGACACTAGCTCATACCTTGGGTAAGAGAGGTATGATGTATCAATCCGAGAAGATATCTGCGTTTCGGTTAAGAAGAGCAAAGCCGGCTTCTCAGTCTCTAGGTGGTGGTGGACGGCATTTAAGATGGAATGTAACCCCCGTATGTTGCAGAAAATCACAATAAGAGCAGCAGGGATGTCCAGGGAAAGAGTCTCCGACATCATTGATGCGGGTACCATCCTCGGGTAGTCATCAAAACACTGTTATGAAACCGGAGCTCTCACAACCCGAACGAAACGCGACGACAACAAAAATTGCGTCACTTTTGCGTCGGAGTCATGTGAGAGGGGTACTTCCCCGGGCACGCCCGCCCAATTTAGTTGCAAACTTAAAAATAATGCAGCGAGGCGCTACCTCAAAAATACATACAAGATATTAAAGATATTGGTCTTAACTTAAGTTCTCCATTTCTGCTAGAACCTGCTTTTGGAATAGGAACTATCTTTATATCTCTCCATTGTCTAGGAATATAACTGGACAAGGATATTAGGTTATACAATTTTAATAAATATAGTTTTGCATTGACGGGTAATTTATTAATCATAGAAAAGCTAACATTATCATCCCCAGTCATCAAGATACGGCTATCTTTGTGCTTTCTACTAAGACTATTATCAAATACTTAAATGCTGAATTCTGACTGAAGTATTTTCGTCAATATTATTACAGAATTGTTTCCAACTATTAAATTTAGTATTTTTAATATCTTTACGCGCCTCGTGTATTTTTAACTCAACTTCATGCAGTTACAAGGCGTAGTATTTTTTCTAAAATCACGCAAATCAAGTCTACGTTCTGCCACAGCTTTAGAAATAAATTGATTCCAATCCTTTTTAGGTGTTACCAGAACGCATACGGGTTTTAAGAAAAGGTATACATAAATCCGCTGCCTTGTTAATCGAACCTACAGGTAAGTCATAACTTGGTTGAACTTGACTTATGGGTTCAGTAATGTCTAAAAAAAGATTCTATAAATTTGGTGTACTTACATGAACCAGCTTTTCCGACGCAACTGTTTACAATTCAGTTGTCATAGTACTTAGTGCAAAATTTAGTCCTAAAAATTCTCTGATAATTCATTATTATATCTGTCATTAAAAAGGTAACATTGAATTTATGCTGTAGAAGCGAAGAGAAGTCAAATACTACTTCATCGGAGGGAAACACTATGTTTTCTTACTTATATTTATTGTTCTGTCTTAAAATATTGTGATGCCTCTAGTGTTGTGGTCAAATAAAGGATTTTCCTTCTTTCTTTTAAGCTCTACATGTCGTACTTACCCTCTTCCACAGAGCAGCCGCAACGCCTCGATGTGTCCCTCGAAGGCGGCCCATAGCGTCGGCGTCATGCCCGACTCATCCTTGTTGTTGCATTCCTTCCGAGTGGCCTCCCGCAGCACTTCCAGAAGACCGTCCTTGGCGGCTCTGTTAATGGTTACTTTGGTTAGTATTCATTCCTAGTATTTATACTAGGTGTGAAACAAGACAGAGTAAAATGTCGAATACCCACAAAAATCACCGCGAGTGCCATCAGTGCCGCCCTCGGTGAGGTGCCCCGGAAGAACAAATCTTCAGGGAACGTCGACGGCTGGTCAGCCCCCTAAGGGACCAACTCCATCTCCACAGATGGGGTTGCCCCGCTCTACAAGACAGTGGGACAGTGCAATGGGGTGATTTCCCACCCTGGCCCCCTGCCCCGTGCGCAAAAGCGCCACCTCCTATTGCTCTTAGGTACCCTCTTCTTATAATAGGGGTACCGAGAGCGATTCCTCCTATCTTTAAGCCCCCTCGTCTTATAAGAGGAGTGCGAAGATCCCCCTCGGTCCAATTGGCTTCGCCTGGGCTACTTAGCCCCACCGCCACGACAAGGCTTGAACCATGGTGGGGCACTGAACAGTTTCGTCAGCATAAAGCAGTACAGAAAACCTAATTTTTACACTATTTCCATAATTCCATAAGTATTTATTCAAAACTAGCGATCCGCCCGGCTTCGCCCAGGAACAACCCTCTTCGCTCTATTCGAGAGTGAATATGCCATGAAAACCAGTTCAGTAGATTTTGATAAAATCGATCTTACAGCTTTTGGGGACTTTGCTTTACATGTAAGAACATCCATTATGGGGACTTTGATCCCATCGGGACTATTTTATATGTAATAAGAATATACCGTCAAGAAGTAACAGTAAATTTCAGCACTTATATATAGTAATACTTTTGTAAGAACTAATTCTATTGCTCAGTTGCATCCGAATTGGGCAATCATGACCGGCGTAAAATGCTACGTTGCCGCGTTTCGTGTGCTCTGGGTCGGGCGGTCCATTGGGGGACCTTTAGGCGGATGTTTAACCACGGTTGACTGTAGTCACCTATCTATCACCTTTACAAGGAAAATGTAATCCCCCACCACTCTTCTTCTTTGTCCTAGCTTTATCCCGTTAATCTAGAATTTTTTTCCTACACAGCTCAGGCAGACAGGTACCTCCCGCGCACACGATAACGGCGTAAAGAGAAGTTTCGAGCGGTTCCTGAGTAGCCCGTGGCAAATTAGAAGGGAGGAGGAAAGGGCTACGCATTTCCATAACAACAGTACTGCGGATGTCTATGGGCGTCGGGAGTCGCCTGAGGGTCCAGACTCTGCCCCCCTCTACAAAAAAAAAAATCGTAAATATGTGCTACTACTAAGGTTATTAATAGTGTCGTAGCTAGAGCCACCTGTTTTTTATAGCAAAAATTTTCCGTGTGCCCTTGCTCCTCTCGCCTGTCTGACGAGGGAGGGGAGGCAGCACAAGCGCGGTAGTAAAGTTGGCCTTACATTATCGTGGGGGCTGGAAGAGCTCGTGAAGCTCGAAGAGTGAACACCACTGGGGGATTTCCTAGCATAATAGCGCTAGGAACGAGTACCCTCCCTATATTTCACTAATTCTAATGAGACGGTAGTCCTGTCGGAACATCGTTCCGTACCCCTTAAACTCAGAACGTATCCATTGGAAGCAGAAATGCCATTGTATGGTACCAAATCATCCTCCAAGTATTGGTCGACCGTTCACCAGGTGGGAAGACAATCTCGACGATCGTACAGTAGCTGGTCCGGGATGGATGCGAGTAGCAGGAGATCGGTCGTCCTGGCGTTCACTGAAAGAGGCATATGTCCAACAGTGGACCGATAAGGGTTGATAATGAAGATGATGAGGAATACATCCTCCCTCCTTAATTTCTCCCTTCTAATTATTATTTATTAAAATTTCGCCATCATCAACAGCTAGAAGACGTACACTGGACATAGGCCTCCCCCAGACACGGCCACAAGTTGCTTGCATTCAGTGGCTCCCTGCGATCTTGACCAGATCAATAGTGCAGCATTCCATAAAAAATTCCAGAAAAAAAAATCTCCTATATGGTTGAGTTAGTTTTGTGCACTCTAAAACTGTGCTTTAAATGGAATACTTCATGACGCACATTCCACGTTTCCAGTTCACATCATGATGATGTGCTAGATGAGTTGACGAAACGAGAATTATTTTTTCATAGTTTATAGTGGCAAACGAGCAGTCAGTCGCGGACTTTGACTACCAACACTCTTATGGGGATCCTTCTTCCGTCTTCAATAGACCATCGGAAACTCACAAACCTCACGAAACGCATAGCTCTGCGGTGAATGAGAGCGAGAGTTACCCACCTCCCCGGTCGTGCCGGTCCAATTCAGTAGTCCAGCATGGCGCTACCTCTTATAAAAGTGATATGGATTATGAAATGGGAGCAATTCATTCATGGTGCTCAAACATCAGCCGGCTAATTCATAATTCCGGTAGCGTAAAAAAGTGTACCGTTTAGTTGTATTACAATGGCAATGACTTTCACCGCCGTGAGGCAATCGGACTGTGTGAATCGGCCTTAATAATGCCGACGGAGCAGGCCAGTGGTGTTCAAACATTATACTTAAAATAAAAAAGCCTTTGTCGACTGCCAACGCCCATAAACATCCGCATTATTGTCATCCTGATCCTGATTCTGGCGGTTGTCCTCCTTTTCTCCTCCATTCCAATGGGCCACCGTTTTACATTCACCCAAACTCATCTTCCCGTCAGTTCCCTAATGTGGTGGGCAGGGAATGGATCCCAACATATACTTCTTCCACATACAAGACTCTCTTAATACAAAGCTATTTAATTGGTATTTCTTTAAAACGGATTATTCTCACAGTCACTACTTAGATGTGGAACCTGCCGCGCCTTCGGTATTTCCATACCGATACGACACAGAGATCTTCAAGCAGAGCTTATTCATCTCTGAAAAATCGGCAACAAATTTGCGAGAGAATACGTCGTCGGTATACTATATCTGCAATGATATGAGTTTAATGCAACATATTGCATTATCTATAACCTATTCATAGTGATAATATAAGCGGGCCTCTTTCAATGAACGCCAGGACGACCGATTTCCTGCTACTCGCATCCGTCCCGGACCGGCTCTGCACGGAGATCGTCTCATGTAAGGCATATGTCCATGTGAGGATGATGAATATAAATAGAGAGCAGGGAAGCCACACTAAAACGCATCTATCTCCACATTATGAACTAAATAATGTAGAGATAGATGCGTTTTAGTGTTAGCGTAGTTAGTAGTTTTCAGACTAGTTAATTGAGTGAAGTTCGAGACATTTGGGATAATTAGTTGTGTTTTTATATTTTCTTTAACAACACATTCGGGTATAGTTTCTGAAATGGAGGAAACCGAGCAGCGTGGCGTCATTAAGTACGTCCATACGAAGGGGCTATCACCGGGAGGCAACCATGGTCTTATTCATCCGTCAAAAATGGATAACAAAGTTCAAGCGTGTTAGAGAGAGTGTTTAAAAAAAACCCGCTCTGCAAGGCCTTGGACGACCACTACTGACGAAAATGTTAAAAAGTACTTGAATCAGTTATGGAAGACCGCAGATTAAAAATTAGAGAGACAGCAGCAATTATGGGCATCTCTTATGAACGAACAAATCTTAGTATCAGAATACTATTGTCAACAAATTGGGTTTCCACAAGGTGTCTGTAAACCTACCTTGGTTTGTCGCGACTACTTTTAGTTGGAATTCTAAAAAAGGACGCGATTGACTATGTATTTCACGTTACTGTTTGGAGATATTTTGAATCGGTTTGTTATAACGGACGAAACATGGGTTCATTACTGTACGCAACAGTGAGAAGATCTGATTGGTGAAACAGATCTTCTCCAGAGAACCCCCTAAAAAGTCTAAGGCGATTTTCGGCGAAGGTCGGCAAATAAGGTAATGGGTTTCAGTATTCTGGTACTCGAAGGGTGTGACTATGATTGATTATCCCGAATGAGGTCAGATTACTACTGTGTCTTACTACGTAACTTACGAGAGGTAATAAAAGAGAAGCGTCCGGGAATGCTCAGAAGAAAAGTCCTGTTTCATCAAGATAACGCGTTCAGACGTCTGTGCAATCAATGGCTGAAATCCAAAATTGTGGCTCTGAACGCAACCGCATCCGCCTTATTCACCTGATCTGGCACCGTCTGACTTCATTCAGTTCCCTAACCTAAGAAAACACTTGGGAAGTCAAAGATTTACGACAAACGACGAGGTCAAAACAGTAGTAGGCGCATATTTTGACCCTAAGAATTTTTTTTTTCGACTAGACCGTCGAAAAATGCTTTAAATGGGAGTTGGCAGAAGTGTATCGAGCTTGATGGTGATTATATAGGAAAATAAAAATATAACTTATTTAGTGTGTGTTTACATTCTTGGTTAGGCCGAATACTTTTCAATCCACCCTCGTATCTCTATGGTCGAAGTAAGCTGTCATAGTGTCCGCTTTGACGTCACTTTAGGTAAGCATCGATTGATTGGACCAACAAAGTTCCGTGTAAGGGGACGTTTCATTGACGAATTCGCGCTTCAGTTAACATCATCTTTCGCAGATTGTACTTTTATTTCAATGAAAATATTATCAATCTCAATATTTCTATTTATTCCGGGTGATTTTTCAATGTAAAAAAAAATGTGAAAACTATTAAGAATCTCTATGTTTATATTTAAACCAGGTTATTTTTCAATATAACTATTAAGAATCTCAATGTTTCTATTTAATCCGGGTGAGATTTATTAATTCTCTTCTCTTATCTGTTCTCCTTATGAAGAGACAAAATACTACATTTTGCCTATTCACATATCAGATAAAAGAACAAGAGTTTGAGAAGATGTGTGTATGGTCGAGGCAGCAAGAGGCAGGCGTGTGATCTTACAAACAAATCTAAATTATGGCCGTGCATTAACATAGTATGATATGAACGTTTAACGCAACATTTCTGGTGGCGAAGACGAAATATGAGGTACTGCTATGTTGCATTGCAGCCGAAACAGCCGAGACCGGGGAGGTATGTCGTACTCAAATGATATCGCTGGAAAGTGAATGCTATGCATTCGCGTATCATGCGGTTTTTGCGTAGCCGGTGGCCTATTGGAGGAGAAGAGGAAAGGAAGCCAACGCATCTGCATGACTACAAAAATGCTATGGGCATCGCAAAAAATCCCATGTCCATGTGCGAATTGCGTCAGTTTTCCGTGGCCCACTTGAAAAAATCAAGGAAATAGCGTCCGTATGATCTCAGTACATATTTTAGGTATCGAAACCTTAAAATAGAATACACCAGGTGCCATTGTCGAACTTGATTATATCGAAGTGTTATGCTACACTATCACGTTTTGTGCGGCTTGCTCTACAACGCGGAGTGCTTTAGTCATAGAAAAATGTGCACCAGGAAACTCGCACCGGTATTATGACACCTGCGGTATAAAATCGATAAAGCACAATTTGTTTCATTTCAATTCTATTGCGAGACAGTAAGGCTGAAGTTACAACAGCTCGTGTCCCCTATAGTACAGTCGCGGAACCATAAAAAAAGCAGGTCCATTTGTGGGTTTGGTGTAACATTGGATCATTACTGTTGTGTAGGTTAACTTATGAAATTATGAGTGGCGCAGTGGTAATGTATACGCCAGAGATCGCGGGTTTGAATCCCGCCCAGGTCATGGATATTTGTATGAATTACTATAATAAAAATCTCGATTATATAAAGTTTTTTGAGTGTATAAATGACATTAAAATATTTCCAATGTGTAGTACCTGTAACACAAGTCCGAACGGACTTAGCACAGGGCTAGACGGACGTGGCGTGATAAGTCCACAGATATTATTATTATTATTATAAGAATATAAGTTTTAGGCTAGTCATCATTGAATACAGGCTAACATTTCACATCTTTTGCCCTTCCCGTAAAGGTCTGGATGTCTGATATGGTCTGGATGGTCTGAAGTTGATAGGAATGGAAATTCGGTACCGCGCAATAGATACGCAGCCAAGTATGGCGTGCGTCCACGTGTACTACGCTGGAACCAACTATGATTTAATAACATCTGAAAATTACTTTGCATAAACAACAATTTTATGCTTTATTCAGGTATTTTAGGTAACTTTACAGCACCGAGCCGTTTCTTACGAAACATTTGTTTAACGCTACCACCAAACGCCTGAAATATTTGATGTTAATTATTTGAGAAAAATCCAATTATTATTCCCATCTCCCACTTTCAACAAGTTCTATTGCCAAATAGCTTACATTTCCAAGATCTACTCCCATAGAAGTTACAGTTTTTAATTGGAGTGTTCAAACATGTGCCACTGGTATTTACTGCTGTGCTCGTGTTGGAAACGTAGACACATAGAAAACAACGTTAAAGTGGTATTTGCCCGTCATAATGTACGAGCATAGTTGAATAACATTCTTTACTTCATTGTCATATAAACTATTATTACATCACTAGCCGTTCGCCCCGGCTTTGCCCGTAAGTAACACGGGCCGTACCTGAACATATTAAACACCATAACCTTCGATCACATAGAGACATACAGCTTTTGGGGACTACGTTTTATAACATAGATAGACGACTATTATCAGACATCCGTCCACCGCTGGCGTTATGCGTGTTGAGGATAGCAATTAACAATTAATAATTATCCCCATTTTTTATCGGTATTCGTTGTAACGTTCCGAGTGTTCGTATGCCCCTTTATACTATTTAGAAAAACTCGCATCAACAGATTTAAGTTGGAATTAATTTGGAAGCGCTCCGAATGTCTGGGCATTAAGTTTCCATCCAGCCAAGTATCAGATGTGTTATGGAACTAATTCATAATCATGTTTTTGGAAGTTTACACCATCATAAAACACTTTAATTAAGTGGGATATAATTAATAAGCATCAGTAGCCGAAAGTGATTTAAAATTAAAATTATAAAACATTAATTTAAATAAAACTTAGTTAAAAAAAATATATAATTGTAATTTTTTTTGCCTATATCTAAAAAAGCATGTTAAAAATGCGCTTTAAAGTGTTGTATTTAACTATGTACTGAGCTGATGTGAGATGTGTGGTGTTGGGTGCGGAAGTACGGGGGTGTCGGAAGCACGCTCCACGGGCGACGGCCAATGGCACCGCCCAGGTGTCAAGTTCATTGGCATTGGCAGTGTATTATCGGAGATGATTAACGGTCGACCGTGGATAAAGCACAGAGATTATACGAGGAAGAATGACAGGTGAAAGGTTAACAACAGATATACAATGCGAACGTGGAGGGATGTAGGCACCGGGGAAGACCAAGACTGACATGTCATGATCAAATTGAACGGGTACTGTCCGAAGATGTTGTCAAGAGTCTTCGTAAGCGGCGTGTCTGTATGAAGAGAGTAATGAGGAGGCCAGGCAGGATGTTAGGATCGTGATGTATGGCATTCCGTTAACTCTGCCTACCCCATTAGAGAGGTGGCGTGAAGATGTGTTGTTGTTGTTGAGGGAAAAAGTAACCACACAGACACAGCAGTAGCAGTAAAGAGAACGAATACAGGCATATGCCTGTATTCGTTCTCTTTACTGCTACTGCTGTGCGTGAGGTGTCCTGAGTCTCAGTCAGCGCCATTGCCCCGCACCACACCGCGATCCCACCAGCTTTAAAACAGTGCAATGGGTTGAGGTTCGCATTCTCGCCCCTTGCCCCACGAGCATAAGCGTCTCTTCCTGTCCCTCTTTTGTCCCCTTTTCTTATAATAGTGGTGCAAAGAGCGGGCGATCTTTAGTTCCCTCTTTTTACAAGAGCTACGCCCGGGTTCACCCCAGGCTACTGCGCCCCACCGCCTCGACGAGGTTAGAACCATAGTGAAGAGGCCTACATACCACCTATAGCCTGGTGTCTGATAATGTTTATATTTTTTTAATGAATATTACAAACGAGCAGTCGGAGCCTTTGAATGGCTATTAATGCTCATTAGTATCCGCCTAGAGGTTATATTGCATTGCTCGCGCCTCCCTTCGCGGCTACTCACAAACTGCCCGAAACGTATCATAGCTATCACATTACGGCGGTGGCATGTGAGCGATGAGTACTCTGGTCGTGTCGGCTCAATTCACTTGCAATGCAGCATGGCACTGCCTAATAATTAAACTTTCTACCATACCGGTCTGTTAAGCGGATAGAAGTCCGGCGACACGAGAATAGCGCGTGGAACATATTCGGAAGGACAGCTCCATTTTATAGTCATTAGGTTTCCAATGACTGAAGTGTAATACGATTTCTATTGCACGCATATAGGTGTTGTTTTAAAATGACCCTTACGTATGTGGATCTAGAGTTTACTGGTTGTATTGACGCAAAAAAGCTGTCTTTGAAATGTCTTAGATAGTGATATTAATTGATCTCGCATTCGCAACTTTTTTCTAGCTATTTAGTCATAACTCATAATCGTCTAAGAAAATTTCTATTCTAATTGGATTAATGAAAGTTTGTAGTGTGTACTGCCGAATATACAAAAACATACACACGTGCGTACAATGAAAAAATAGCTGTTTTTCCTTATTTAAAATTTTTCATTCAAGCTTTTCTTCTCTTTTAATGAGCAAGGAAGAAACTTGTCTACTGGCAGTCCCGGCATGTATTGTGTATCATCATCATTATCAGCCCTTGTCGGTCCCCCGCTGTACCTATGCATCTTTCAATGAACGCCAAGACGGTCGATCTCCTGCTACTCTCACTTGCATATTATTATATATTGCGTATAGGCAAATATAATAATCATGGTACTTGCATCATCGTGAAACAAGGATTTTCCTCACCGAAACATCTTAGGTGAACAAAAATCATGTCACTCGTGTCTACGACACGTCATTCTGCTCGTCGACGACGCGCTAAGCGCCGCGTAGCTACGGTGGTTTCATGAAGCCAAACCTATTCTTATATATTGCGAATTCAGTTTTCATTTCTGTCAGCAGCATGACTTCCCCTGCCTTTTTTTAATAATGCTTGTTATAATAATAATAATTTAGGAACTTTTTTTAGTAATGTAGGATTATAATTCTGGATGTGTACAATGTGTTTTGGCATTCAGTCTACATGTTTAAAATACTGTTTCGGTTATCACTGTTACAGGAAAGGAATAAAGGCTTTATATTCATAATCAGTTTGCTCATTTCATTAGTTGTTTTGATGTTTAAATAATGACAATGGCCATGTTTGTTCAAAACATCAGGTAATATTGGTGGAGTTAATCTTTCGAGACACGATATAAGGCGCAATGAAAACAATGTGAGTAATATCAGCGTAACGCTTTACAGCGCATGTATTTCGCGCACCTTTAACTTTAAATGTGATCTGCAGTCACGTGTCGGAACTGAGTGCTGAAAACGCGGCCGACAAAGTCGTAAGAGATAGCAACTATGGATCATTCTGTCTCTCTCTTTTTTTTCAGATATTTCTCTCTGCGTATGCTTGCTCATGTTCTTTCTCTATTCACAAAGACGGCCAGTCGAAATCCTATATTTACCTATGGCATCCTTACTCTACCCATATTATATCCATGGAGCTGATAGGTAGCTTTATATGTTCTTTACGACTAGCTTTAGCATTAGGTAGTGAAATTAGGATTTTGCTGTGAGCTTTAAAAGCAAATGTTTTCATTATGTTTAGGGCGGTAAATCCTTTTGGTGACAAGACACCCATAGACATCCGCATAGTTGCCATGCAGGTGTCCGCTTGCCCTTTTGCCCCTTAAATGGCCCGCCGGAAATACCACAAATCGCACGCTTTAGCATAAACACGACAGGAGTATCACATGAGCGAGAGGTACCTCGTCGGTCGTGTCGGCACAATTCAATGCACGTGCCCAATGCAACATGCCCCTGTGCAATGCAACATGCACATGCGCAATGCAACATGCACGTGCGCAATGCAATATGCACTACAGACGTATTGCGCCTATTGACTAACGTGCAATGTTTTATGAAACCTTGGAGTACATTCAACCGTCGTGAATGTTTAAATGTTCGGAATTTCTCCTACACTAGTGACGAGTGACTACTGACGAGGCAACCAGGCCGATTGTATGTATGTTTTTAATAGTATAAGGGGGCAACTAGTAATCGGAGTATAAGGGGGCAACTAGTAATCAGAGCATTTGGACCGACACCCATGAACATCCGCATAATATCTATGCCGACGCGTTGCTCGCCTTTTCTCCGCCCCCCAATGGGTCACGGTACGGCGGTGGTGGTGTCTAGTGTCGCGTGTGTATTCATCATGTTATCAGGTCAATGTATAACGTAAATAAAACGACGCCAACGGTATGTCTGCCATTTAATATCACTTTCTTATATTCTTCGCAGTATGCAAGCCAGGAATGGAGGGCAACGCATCGGCATAGTAATTATGTGAATGTTCATGGGTGTCGTTGTGAGCAAGAGGTTGACCACCCCCAGTCCATTTCGACTGCAATGCTGCAATACTACCGCTTATATCTGAATCACACACTTAGCACATTGCCCAAACAAAGTTTGTCGTGTAACTGTCAAGAGCCCGGATCGGCATTTGGCTCGTTTTTATTTTTTACTTGTTCAAGGTGTAACATTAGTATATTTTATGGCCCATAAAATATTAATAATATATTGTACACTAGAAATGTTGGGCATGTTAGCAATCGATGAAATTAATCTTATCTATTTTGCGATACATACCGATTAGAATTAAATCGTTAATAAACGTTATTACGTATGTAATAAAGATACTTACTTATGAAACCTGTCTGTAGTCATGTTTTTAGTTAGATTCTAAATATTCAAATCTTCATAAATGGTCATTTTAGTGAGGTATTCTTCCTAATGCCGCTAAATAATTGGTAACGCTAGAAAGTTTGTCCAACTTGTCACACTTTACACTTCAATTCGTTAAAGTAATTTTAATTTTTACACTACTCATTAATCACAGTTTTAGAGTACAAAGAAAAATTTAGGACTTCCCCAAAATTTGTGCACTTCCAATATTGTTTAGGTTGTTTTTCATAACACACTAAATAATGTTTTCAAGTTTAATTGGCTAACAAATGCACAACAATTACGAAAACGTCAAACACTCATGGCAGTAGGTAAATTTAACACTGTTTCAGGTTTGTCTGGTTATCAACAGCATGAAGTTAGTCACGTAACAATATAGACGTGTGCACCATACATTGCTTTGTTACAGCGACATCTATGGTAGTATGTTAAAACTATTCTTGAAGCTAACCGATTCTCATGCAACGCCACCTATTGACGAGTAGACTTAACAATGTTTTATTTTGCGTCACACGATGGCTACATCAGCTAAATTGTTTTTTTCATAATGTAATACAACAACAGTGAAATGATGGAATTCAAACATTAAATAATCTAACTAAAGTTATATGGGTTCGTTAATACGCTCACAATCGATAGATTTCACAATTGAAATATGAATTCGAAATTAGCAATACCATCACGTTCCCTCATCATCGTCTACTCTCTGCTAACCAAAGCTGAAGATAAGCCTTTTATCGTCGGTGTCCACAAGAAATACATGCCAATTAGTTTGTCGAGCTTATTCGGGGCAACTCGGTAATTAGAGAGTTCCTTAGGCTTCTCCAAAAGGAGAGTTCCGACAATTAAGATGAGCAGGCGCAGGGTCATGCTGTATTTTGCCTTTATGTGTCGGTGTGTCAAAACATCTATTACATAGTTCCCCTGGATTGATTACTGACTAGGTATACAACAATTATATGTTTTGGTTTTCACTCTTGAGTTAAGAATAGAAAAGAGGTTAAGTTTGCAGCAATATGTTATTCAATTATATCAAAGGATTCATGAAATTAGACATACTTTAGAATTTCATTTTGTCTATGACCTGGTTACGGCTACGGGTCTATATTTATAAAAACATCTATATCAGCCTCCGATTTATCGGGGAAAAACATCACTTTATTTCCAAATGCCTGTTAATGATTGGCAACCTCCTTTTTGAAATACCTGTTCATAGTGCTAAATATTTTAAGTCATAATTTACAATTTGATCAATTTCACTTTGGAATGCCTTGCCTATCAACGTTAAGCGCGTAAATACTATTGACAAATTTAAAACATTAGTAAAAAAAATCACTATTTGAACTGTGAAACATAAAAGTACCTACTTAAAATTTTGGTGACTTCTAATTGCATTATTCGTGTTCAATGGTATTAATTTATCTTTGACTTAATCAAGAATCGTCGGTGTGTATATTTTATTATATATATATATATATTTGTATGTATATGGGTATGTATGTGTATGTATGAGTATATTTATGCAATTTATGTATTTGTTTTGTTTATTTGTTTATTGATATATCGTTTTTTTTTGGGTATTTGATTGTGCACCACCTACAATTATTTTATGTTATTTCCTATCTCTAAGACATGGGTTGTCTGGAAGAAATTACTTTAAAGTAATAAGGGCGCCTTTGAGTGCATCTATATTCTCTGGTCAGCAAAACAATTTTATTTTGAATTTTCAAACATTGCTACAACGTTTATATCCATATTCATTAATTTTATGATTTTAGTTAAGTAAAACATAAACCGCACTACGGCACACAGACAATACGTAAACGCATGTAGGTAATGCGTATAAGTTAGAAAGTCATTTCGTTTTTATTTAAGTACCAACATAAAGGTTTTACTTCAGCATATAGTCCTACTACATTCGAAATCGAATGGTTCTTTTTGTAATTAAGATCAAAGTTCGATGTCTGCACGAAAGGAGAGCTACGGGTTTGCATGATAAGCGTGTGGATATCTATGGGCCTTAGTTGTCGTTAAAATGCTCCGCTCTCGTTTTTTCCCCTATAGTGAAAAAATTGAACAACACATCCAATCGTAGTCATGGGTATCGACCCATAAACATCCGCATTATTCTTGTCATGCAGGTGTCCTCCTTTCCTCCTCCCATCCAGTCCTATGTACTTCAGGTTAAATTCCTTGCGGGTCCCAAGGCAGTTTTTGGCCTTCCCTCGCTCTCCCTGCGAACATATGAATGGACTCCGCTATGGATGCCGCTGTCGGTACTGGCGACACAGGTGTAGCAGTGGTGGGAACCAGTGGCGGACCAATCCCGATAGAAAAAAAAGTATACTTTATTTTAGTTATTTTTGTCATAATACTATTTGTTTGTAAAATACCTAAATAAACATTTTATAGTATACACTTACCATCCTCCACCCACGCTCCTAACCACCTCTCGGTGTACGGACCCAATCATGGGAGACGCACGGGAGTTTGCTCGCCGGCTCTGTTCCCCAACGTGCAATTCTTGACTCCCTACACATTATTTAAGTGCCTCTCGTTATTTCACTCTCCCCTTTCTGGGGCCTGACACCACAAACACAGAAGTTTACATCGGTCGCGTCAGTCAGAATATCTCGATGCAGCTACGTCGTTACCTATCCCTCCCCCTCCTCGCGTGCCATGTATGCGCAAATGTCCTCAAATGCCTAAGACTCTGCTCCGTTGTGACCAAATCCTGGTCATAAACTGGGCACACACGGCCGTTGGAAGTCGTCCAACATGACATTTCTCTCGTTTTTGTACAATGTCACATTCCAAGAGTACATGGTGTCTGGTTTCAGCTTCAAGCAGCTTCAGCTTCAGTCTAGGGGACAAACGAGAAATCGGAGCATCCTCGCTACTATCGACGCCCACGAACATTACCACAATTACTATGGCGATGTGTTGCCCTCCTTACCCCTCCATTCGGCCACCGGCTACTCATAAACCGCACGAAACGCGACTTTTAAGTTGTCACTTTATAGCGGTATCGTGTGAGCGAGAGGCACCTCCCCGGTCGTGCCTGCCCTATTCCGCTGCAACAAGGCAAGACACTACCTCTTACTTTACGTTAAAATATCCTATTAAGTAGTTTTATTAAGGTTCGCGTAAATTATGAAATTATAGATAAATCGAAAAAGAAGTAAGACGTTAAAACATTTTTAGGATATTGGATTCCGAAAACTGAATGAACGAACGAAACTCATCGCAAGTACGATGAGTTTTACGTGAGTGAAACCGCAGGGCATCTTCTTTGAATTAGAACCGAATTGACGTCAACACTACGATAAAAGAGAAATATATTAACAAAATGATAGAACAATCCACTAATGGCGGATAATAGTATTAGGTGGGAATAAATGGATTGTAAAGTATTGAGATAACGGCTCACGTATTAACCAACTACTGCGGTATCGAACTTGTACAAATATTTGGAATCCATTAGCGCCATATCGCAGCTAATGTATTTCGCTTGTAGCTCTCCACAGATTATATTTTGCCGCCAATCTATACTAAAACAATCATGTGACACTTCATCATAAATGTCAGTATGGGTGACCAGTTCTTTAATTAAATATTTTAAATTAGCTATACAGCACCATTATTACGCTAAAGCGTAATACAAATGACTTTGTCTTGATTTAGCTACAAAACAGTGACATTGTCATATTTCGAATGAAACCTGCTTGGTACACATCGGGTTGTACCAAAGTCTTATAAAATCTCTAACGGATGCTATCAGTCTCTCGTGGATTTACCTACGTTATTTCACACCCCTATATTTCCTCCCCTTAGGGGTTGAATTTCATAAAATCCTTTCTTAGTATAATATATAAAATATAAGTCAGTCAGGTTTGTCAGTCACCCCTATATTTCACTCCCTTACGTGTTGAATTTCTAAAACGCCTTTACTCACTTACATTGTTAAGGGAACTCCTGTAAAAAATGTTGAGTTTCTAGGTAGTCAGTCAGGTTTGCCTAATTGTACAAACAAGTTTTGTTATCTGTTTACACAGGCTGTTCCCGCGATGTCACCCGCATTCGACATATTCTAAGGGTTTCATTGTGTGAAAAAAAAAACATGATTTTTATGTGTTTCCACCGTATGTTATGTTAAAATTGTATGTTATGCCAAATCTCATCCAAATATTATCTGTAGTTTTTGTGTGACAGAATACCAAGGAGTACCTTTCTTTTTAAGAACATTTCATTAAATATATAACTTCGGTAAATTAATTTAATTTATAATAAACGTGTGCCCTTTAGCACACTACTGTACAATATTAAATTTATGACTACCAGTTTCGATAACGCCTTAGCAGATATCATATCAGACAGCAAGTCATTTATATAAATTAAATCTTAATCATTTCGTTGAATTATTTATAATTAATTAATATGATTAAGTTCAATAAATAGTGAATTGAAATCATAATTGGAGTTTGTAGATTTGAGAAATTTATGTATTTTGTCTGAACTCCTGTCAGATATTGAAATGTGCATCTGGTTCTGTTGTGGTCATTTTCATGATGATGAGTCATCTAGTATAGATTTATAAAGACAGGCCGCTATCTCGATCAGGACGGTTGTACTAAATACTTTGGGCCTCGGCTTTTGGGCTTCAGATTTCAGGTTATTGTTCTTGTCGCCCAGTGCGCCGTGCTTATATAGGCCAGAACCTAAATTTTTTCCCCCGTAGTCTTATTGTATCAGTACGCCTCCACAGATGAAAGTGTCTGCCCCGAAACTATAGGAAAACCGTATGTACTGAACAGGTTGCGTTTTACATCATTACTGTAAGAAGAGGGAATAAAAGGATCTGTACCGTATCTTTCTGTGCTGAGGTCATGGAGAGCCGTCTCCCTTTTGTAGGAGTCAGACCTTAGCAGGGCCCGACATGTATCCGAGGTGTTGTGTCACTGATAGACCAGTGGCATCTCTTTAAATGTGGTAGAGGGCTCCCGTGAGATTTTAGCGGGAGTAAACTCATCAGCGAAACAAGAAGTTCTGTCAGTGTCGATGTATGTTCCGGGTTGTAGATGGGGCAAAAAGCGGGTGATAAATACCTACTTATATGTGTTGATGTGTTGCGTCAGGGTGACATGTAGAAGGATCTTAAGTGATGGACTATAGGCGAGGAGTATTACGTACGAGGTACACACCCAAGGTGACCTCATCTCATGGCCTTCGGGGTCGTGCTGGATATTGCATCCATCTAACAGGCCTCTGTTCAGCTGTCACGCCTGCCATCACAAGACACTCTTTAGACATTTAAATATCTTAACAGATATGTAACATTCTCTTATTAAGTAAACTTTTGACCTAATGATATCGATTGGTTGAAGTGAAAGCTTCTTCGTTGAATACATGACTTTTTATTGAACTGAAATCATGGAATTCGCATCATCTTCGGTACAAATTAAATTATAACGTGCGGATCTTTAAAATAGTGTTTTATCGGCCTCACTTGGCCCACAGCTGGACATAACTTAACCTACTTAAATGACCTGCAAGAACTCCGAATTGACCATTTAGATAAGAAAGATGTCGAATAAAAATATTTATTTAATTAAATTAAACTTATAAGTTTTAAATATTCATTTACAATATCTTTGAATACCCACTATAGACAAAGACAAAGCAGAGATAAAGCGGTATATGCGAAACTTATTATAATCTGTTATTGCTTCGAACGAGCCATGATTTATGGTCTCCCTACACACGTCAGAAATCTAATTAGCTCTGAACATTCCCGATAAATCCACACGAAACACTGTAATAACGTCATAATCCCCGTTCGAGATGATTGCTTTGCCTCGATATATCTTTTTTATACCCGTTTATCGCCCGATAATATAATAATCGTATCACGCTGACAATAATGGCATGCCAAATAAAATCTACCTACCCTGTTCCATAACCTCCAAATGATATTACGAATTTAATCGGACATGTTTCCAAACGAAAATAGACATTATATGTATTCAAACGAAGATTGAGATTCGGCGGGAATCATATCAACATATTGGCTGTTTTCGATATTCAAAATCGCCGAGGTTCGAAAACGGAACATGTACAAATTGGGTGAAGTTCGGAGCGCGCGGGAAAGCAATATGTTTTTATTTCTTTTTAATTTCCGGTACGCTTTAATGGCGTCGAAATCAATATAATGGTGAAGCGGCCAGCGCCATTTTAGCATTTTGTGGTTTTGCTCATTTAACGTCATTGAGCGAATTTAAACCGAGTACGGTAATGAATGTTGTCATTACCTTGTTTACTTTTACGTCATTATTCATTTTCAATAGCAACCCTGGGTATCACAGTAATTGATTTTAAGTTTCGACATTGAAATTTGAGCGACCGCTTATTGTTTCTTAATTCACAACTATTATTTCTGGTTCCTTTTAATTTATGATACTGTGAGTAGTATTTCTGAACTTCTTTTTATCTGTTTATCTATTCGCATAAATAAGAAGTCACGTAGCTGAAAAGTATTTGATAGGGCCTTTCTCAATGTTAGTTGTTGGATATTAAGGTTTCAAGCCATCGGTAAATTATGTATCGCAGTTTGTAGCGTTATATGCTTAGAGATTCTAAATAGGTATGAACGTAAGTATATAATGAAATAGACAATCAAAAGACCGGGCAATATTTCAGGATCGCAGCGGTGCGCGGTACGTCTGACAGACGCGGCGCAATCGCGCGGGATATCGTCCAAGGCTGTGCTGAATTTTAAAAAGTCTCCCTCGTTTTATTATATTAACTGGCGCGGCGGTGTGCGGTGCGCGGAATGTTGGCTTTCTGCTGCGACTTAGAAATTTAGAAGTTAGACTTAGCGACGTAGAACCCTCCTATTCTCTTTTAAAAATGTCAGCGATTGTTAAGGAGGAAAGCCACCGCTGCGCTACTACACACATTGCTTATAAACGAACCTGTGTGTTAAGAAAATAATTAAAATACAATCACAGCAATAAATTATCATTAAAATTGATATTAAAGTTACAGTTATTAAGGTTTAATTTACTGTTTAATTAACATTATTATACGTTTACCAGAGTCAACTCAATGCTTCAAATATTAGGTCCTTACATATGGAATTGGCGATTTGTATGGGAGCATTAAAAAGTTGGATATTTTTTAATATGATATATTTAATTAATCGAAGTATGAACCATTATTTTCTATGTACTTTTGCCATCTCATAAGTAGTTCATTGATCTCTTTACTAAAAAAACCAGTCGGACGGGAATCAATAAAATCTTTGAAGGCGATTTGGACTGCCCCATGGTAGTTGAATTTTTTCCCTGGCAAGAAATTATCCAAATTTCGAAAAGAATGGTCATCTGTTGGAAGGATTGACCAGCCTAGGTTGTTTAGCCGCTAACTTTTCCATCATGGTCTGCAATTGCTGACAGTAGACATCAGCCGTAATAGTCTGGTCAGATTTGAGAAAACTGTAATGAACAATACCGGCACTAGTCCACCAAACGCTTACAAGTAACGTTTTTGGGGTTAATTTTCGCTTGGGGCAGGATTTGGCTGGCTAGCCAGGATCCAACCTTTGCGCTTCCGATTATCGCAAAGAATCCGTTTTTCATCACGGGTAATGATTCAGTTTAAAATACCTTCAATATTGTGCCGGTTTCGTAATGTAACGCAGCAATCGACGCGTGTTTGCCGGTTTACTTCAGTCAATTCGTGAGGAACCCACCTTTCAAACTTTTAATCATCCCAATTTGCTTCTAGTGAATGATAAAATTAAAACAGTTTTATCACTAACATCGCAGCTTGCAGTAAATTCAGACGTTGTTTGCGATGGATCCGCTTCCACAATAGCGTTCAACTCTTCATTATCAATGGGCTTGGGTCTCAGGTTTGTTATTTCCAGAACGAATACGTTGGAATCAAACACGAACTGTGTTTTCTTTTGCAACACGACCGTCATACACATCATTCACCCTTCAAGTCGTTTCCGCAGCACTAGTGCCACGGCGGAACTCGTATTCGTAAATGCGATATTTTAAGTTTTTCATTATATATAAAATGACTGACGCAAACAGAAAAAACAGAAGAAGAAGAGCAAATGAATGACGCTCTTCGAAGCACAAATATATGTGGAAATGGCCGTACAAATTTGAATTTGCAATTCCTTACCAAAGAGGATAAATTCGTGATTAAAATGCTCAGTACGAAAAACGCCTATTTCATATGTAAAAGAAGCTAATTTTAAAATTCGATGTCCCGATAATTTTCGGGACTTTGTGTCCCAGGATTTTAAAATTGTCGGGAACTATGAAACCCTAATTGTAACATGATTAGTTTTCAATTATCATTTCTCCAACGCACTTTTTCGGTAATTTTTCGGCAATCAACTTTTAAAGAGACGCAACAATGAATAATGAACTTTTGCTGTGAAAGCGAAGAGAAGTCCATATATATTATATGGTCCATATATATATATGTAACTATGAGTGAGAGACTAGGCTCGGGGTCGGAAAGGGGGACAGACGAACACATTTCTCTCCTGTCTCTACATAAATTATCATGGCCAGAGGGACTGTGTGGTTCCTCCTTCGCACGCGCGCGGTATATAAATATACCTCGGCGCTGACGGGAATGTTTGGCTCATGGAGAGGATCATAACCGGGAAATTTGAAGCATTGTACGAGATATCGACTGAGAGAGAAACGCATCATTGAAATATTGCCTATTGAACGTTCTAGAACTATAAATGTGTGGGTTCGCACTAATGCTCACAGATTCCTTCTGAACGCTTCACTGAAGCCTTTCCAAAATTGTAAATAGGTATACACATAGGTAAGAGTAAAACAGATCCTCCAAAGCTAGATTTGTGCCTGGCTCAGGAGTAAAATACCATAGTGTAACATAAAAAAATCAAGGTACGAGGAATAATACTAAGATCAAAATTACCAAATTTACCAAAATTGACGAATTCAATTTCATGAAGTATTCCGGCGCAAGGTCGATTACAGCTTCATTTCTTCGACGCACGTGATGTAACTACCCGACTATTTCAAATAGGTTAATGACATATACTGGACTGACCAGCACTCGAACCTGGGACGTAACGATCTTCGGTTGAACATGCGAAGATACTGAACCACGAGGCAGATAGTAATACGAAAAGATGGAACTATAGAAGGAAATATAACACTTCGTGTGACAAATTGCCACAACAGACATCACAATACAAATTGTCTACGGTTTTCATAATACCCTAATGGACCTTTATATTGAAGAAACATGAAATTATGCATTTAGCAAGTCATTCCCAGCCAATCGATCCTCATGCCTTGCGTCCAGAATAAGTGGCTTCTTCCGCCACTTAACACATTGTTAGCATAGACAAGAGTTTGCACAGTAATATACATAATGTAATAGACAATATTAACAGGGTTGTATTATTTAGGATGATTATTATTGAAACTTAATGTTTTTTTGGAATATGGAACATTAAAATTAGATTTAACTTATATTGTTCCTGAATAAATGCCTATCATACGTTCATAGACAAGTTCAATATTCATTGACTTTTGAAATTAAGAATGATGTTTTTGGTCACAATAACATCGATATACTTTACACATATCTAAATAATAATGTTGTTCTAGTCGAATTTCGGCTACGGTGACCATCTCTCTTGTGACTAGCCAAGGACATATTGTAGTGGACAGGTGTGTGTCCGCTACAATATGTGAAAGTACACTGCCTGTTCCGTCATACACGTATTCCTATGAGACCGCAAACCGACTTCACCGGAGAGAAATCAGGAGCAGAAAACGATACGATAAGAACGATGGCTTAACGTGCTCTGTGTCCGTGCATCAGGTGTCACACGTTACAGCCGCAGGGCTGCTGTAACGTGTGACTCCGCTAATTTCCTGACTTTGGACTGTTATTACTAACGCACCGTATCGGAATTGCTATAGCTAGCAATACTATATATATATATATATATATATATATATATATATAGCTACGTAATTGAATATTTCCGGCTAATCAGCCCCCTAAGGTACCAACACCACTTCCAATGAGGTGTTGTCCACAGGACAAATCAATGGAACAGTAGGTGAGGTTCCCATCCTCGCCCCATGTCCCTTGCGCAAAAGCGCCTCGTCCTCTTGCTGTTTACTATACATATACGGAGGAATATATACTGCTGAAATCCTATTGACGATGCGCCTGTTTTAAGAATTACACCGAATTTTATTAGAAGAATACAAACAAGCGGGAAAGTTAAGTACCATAGTTATCACATATGTCAGTAGTGGGTGTTCCATCTCATTTATTCAATTATATTGTGCAATTAAATATTGCAAATATATATATTCACAAAAATTCGTGTTCTATCATTGCGCAGTATTCAATTTTGATCGTAAATATCGTGTATTGCACAATTATTTTATTCAATACCTACTATATAATCCTAAAACTTTGAGATTGCCTCGCCGCCTCTCTATCAATGTCACCTAAGAAATCAGAGATGTAAAAATAAATATTTCGCCAATGTAATTATTTGTACATCACTAACGCGTAATGGCGCCGCTTCCGGCGCGTCCGCCATTAGTGGTCATTTCCTGCAGACTTCCTACAGCCTACGGTGCTCCATAGCGCTGTTTTGTAACAATAAGGGCACAATTAATCATTGTTTTTCTCAATATTACTCATATATTGTAGAGTATATTATTAGCTGGATCTTAATGAGCGACGGATAAACCAAATTTTCCTGTAACTTATAGGAAAACACGCTTTTCCACCATGACAATTGTATTCCAGCTAATAATAAAGTCAAATAACTCATGAAATAATATAGATATCTTAAGTTTACGCGTGTGATACTCGTTACAATAAAACTTTCATGGATTTCATCTCTAGTTGAATAATTAAATAAACCGCGATATAATCTTTAAAAGAAGTTTTATTTTTGCTGAAATAATGATCGTTATTAGTGCGATAAAGTATCTAGTTGAAAGTTAGAACTTACTTTTTTTTTAAACTATGACCTATTAACATAGCAGCAAATTAAACTATGACCTATTAACATAGCAGCAAAATAAACTATGACCTATTAACATAGCAGCAAATTACGATGCGAAAAAGAAGCCCAAACTCTTCCTGAATGGTCTCCGGAGAAGTTTTAGTTCTTTTTATAGCATAGGGGGACAAACAAGGAATCTGAGCCTATCCACGGCTACCGACGCACATGAATATCATCATAAATATGCGATGCGTTGCCCTTCTTTATTACCTCCCCCGCAATGGGCCACCGGCTACCCACAAACCGCACGAAACGCGACACTTAAGTCACTTTTGATTGCTGTAGCGTCACATATATTTTAAGATATCTAAGTAACAGAATTAAATTGATCTGAGGGAAAGGAGGGGGGTCAGTATGTCCTCCTATCGAATGCAATCTCGTCTAGACCTTCGCCCAACGTGTTTTATAGTAAGCTGCACTGGACACTTCCGTGAATATAGAGCAGTCAACAATTATCCGTGATTACCTGTGTCGAGTCACCTAGAAAGTCTCTGGCTAATCTCGAGGTGTGCACTGGCTGGACACCAGACCCGGCTCTGGCTATTGGGGAGGCTGGGTCTGTCGCGATCCGGTCTTGTTACCGCGATACGGGAAAGTGATGGAGCCTGGGAAGATGTGGCTATATTCTGCTTCCTTCACTTTAAGGCGACTACCGAAAAGCGAAATGAACTTCGTTCCGACAGAGATTCCGCGTTTTATAAGTCTTCTTCAAATAAAAACATTTTCATTTCATTTTACTTTCATTACGATTCATTTTCACGAACCTAACAAAATTTCATTTGACATTTTGTGTTAATTTAAAATGTTTTTAACAGTGAACAAAAACTGAAAGAAACTGTGCAGAGGGAAAGGAGGGCATGGTATCCACCACAATCTCACCTAGACCGTCGCCCGGCGTGTCTCATTATAACTGATAAAGCTGCACTGGACACTTCTGTCTGCATAGAGAAGTCAAAAAAAAAAAAGAAGAAAAAAAAGCTATGACGCGTGAACGTGATAATAATATGCATAAACTTGGAACATAGTGATTGTTGGTTGTACCGTTGTTTAAAAGGCTTCACGATAAATAACTCCAGCTGACAATTTTCATCCGTCCCGACTCGCAGTTCAGGAGTTCGCCAATAAATCCTGCTTTGAGTTCAAGTGAAAAACACACGAGTCGCATTTACATATACGATACATGCGATACGATAAACAATAAATATACACTCGATACGATAAAAAGTTACTAGCAGCGCCACGGGGTTTCATCCGAGTACACCACCCACAAAAACGCATGGCGCGCTAGGGGGTGGTGGAGTTTCGTAAAAATCGTTCTTTGGATATCTGCACCTTATTTAAGCTGGTTAAAGGAACCTACCAAATTTCAAAATTGTAGGTATTATAGTTTCTGAGATTTCGGAATTAATCAATTTGTGGTATTACGTTTTTATTAATAAAGATCGCTTTTATATGTGTATATTAATATATTAGCTGTTTTTTCTTTGGCTGAGACGACGATATCCTGTTGTCACAAGTTGTTAAAAATATCCGAAGATTTTTATAGTTATTTCGTTCCTCCGATTAACGCAAAACGTGCTTATTGTATCTTGCAGCTGTGAGGTTACGTTACGTTTGGTTTTTGATTTGTCTATGGTAATAACTTTGTCCTAAGCAAAAGGTAGCAGCCAGCCATCACCCCTATTAAAATATGGTCATTTTTAGGAAACCTTAAAATAACCCCTATAGTATCGCTTTGTTGTCCGGGTGCCCCTCTGTCGCCCTGTCTGTTTGTCCGTTTATATGTTTGTCAATACCTTTTTCTCAGGAATGCTTGGAAGGCTCAAGCTGAAATTTACGTCAAATACTAAGGACTAAAACGTCATAAAGTCCTGAAATAAAATACATCTAAATCAATAAAAACTCAATACTTTTATTTTTTTATAGCATAGGGGGTCAAACGAGTATATATATATATATATATATATATATATATATATATGTCATAGTCCTTCTACTACTACCGACGCCCATGAACAACTGCATAATTAATATGCCGATGCGTATGCCGTCCTTTTCACCTCCTTCCCAATGTGCCTTCGGCTACTCGCACACTACACCAAACGCCATACCGTAGATATCACTTCACGGCTGTATCATGTGAGCGAGAGGCATCTCCCCGATCGTGACGGCCCAATTCTGCTGCAATGCTGCATGGTACTACCTCTTACCTTATCTTATGTACATAAATATAGTATGTTATAGTGGTAAAAAATAATAAAACCATTTTTTTCTTGATGATGTATTTAAGTATGGTCCCATTCCTCAATTACTTTAAAATTATTTAGTTTACTTAAACACTAGTAAGTTTAGTTATTTTTGTTTAAAAATAACTCTTTTAGAATATTTCTTAACCGCAATAGGTGTTATATATGTATCATTTTTTTTATAAGTAACTTCACTCTTCTATTCTGTTCTATATAATAAATTTATCTCATTCGAAATGGTATACTCCCCATGTGAAGCTATGGTCACCAAATTAGTTTCCAAAAGTTACATGTATCCGCCTCGTCGTCTGGTACTAAGCATGTTCAGGCAGACATGTGATGTGCCAGTTTCGAACCCCAGGTCATACCAAACAAAAAGTGTTATGATTTTTCAGTTTCTCTTAACAGCCCGGAATCAGAAATTCGGCGATGTTACACTCCCGCGCCTCAGAGACTGTTGGAAAAGGGGAATAAGGGAATGGAGAGTGCACTTGTAACCGCGCAATCACTTGTGCACTAATAATATGTCCCGCCCAGATGGCTCTTCTTAATGGAGATGCCCACTGTAGCCGAAATTCGGCTAAGACGACACTATATTCATTTTAATTTTTTTTTTCATTTGGACATTACCTGATGTCACATGTGGCTGAATTCATAATGGATGGTACAGCTTCTTGGGATGGAATTACAGAGTAATTGTTTCAAGAATAAAGTCACGTTTAAATAGTCAACTGTATTCCGTTCGAAATACCGCTCTTGAATTCCATTATCCGAGTTTGCATCAAAATCCCAAATTTCACCGTCACCATCTCGATGTTCTGCTCTATTTCATCGCGCACACGACTTTTTTTGGTGGAGTCCACTGCTGCCCTTGGTATTTCAGGATTCACATAACAATAGGAATATTTAAGAAATGCTCATTTCACTTTTTCACATTTCATTAACACATCTGCAAATCCACCGGAGCTGCAGTTTTCTGACTGACCGCAGTCCTAATAGGCATCGCACATGAGTATAACATATACTACCTTGAAGGTCATTGTAATGCTCTGCAGTCGCTGTCCTGTTTGGGGAGGGAAACTGGAAACACTACCTACAGTTTATATTTTCTTCTGATTTAATTCGTTGCGGGTCCTAAGGCAGTTTTTAACACGTTCAGGCATCCATCAGGTTCCCTGTCATCATATTATAGGTTCACCAGCGATGCACCCAGGAGTAGCAGCTGCGGGCGACAGATGAGCCCTGCTCGATAATAAAAACTGTCCTGAAGGATGTCGTCGAGTATAAATACAGTCAGCGAACTCTTCCTATCTGTAACGAGTTTTAAATTGGAAAATCTACTTAGAGAAGAACCTTCCAAGTTTCCCGTCTGTTTCCTACTTACAACTATCTTTTCTTACTAACAAATTATAAGATTGTATAAGCATATTATGTTTTTAGGAAATACACGCTAACCGCATAAAACGCTTGTCCTGTCTGCACATTGATTGAAATGTTCTCGAGAATGTCCAGTCTAGTCCACTGTCATCCATCGTTTACAGTATTTTAAAGAGTTTTTAAAACAAACTCCAACAAACGAAAAATCGTAACCTATTTAAGACAATCGACACCGCTGAACATCCGCATAATTACTGCGCCGATGTGTTGCTCTTGTCCCCTTCAATGGGCTGCTCACACGCCACATGACCGGGGAGGTACCCCTCGCTCACATAATACCGATGTATAGTGACATCTTGTGTGTCGCGTTTGTGAGTAACCGGTGGACCACGAGGGGGAGGGGCAACGCATCGGCATAGTAATTATGTGGATGTTCATGTGCGTCGGCAGTCGTAAAAACGCTCTGATTGCTCGTTTGGCCCCTATTTTATAAAAGAAAATATACAGGTCAAAATCATAACCCACCTTATCGTTTCGCTGTATTCGGGTAAAAATGGCAAAATAATTATTCTCATACCATAAAAGTAATTGCAAACCGCTAGACACGAAGCACAATAGAAAATGTGTGAAACATGAGTATATTAACAGCAGGGGCATAGATTAAAAAATCATCCAGGATAATAAAGAACTTATCGGCTGTGAGATCTGACGCCAATGCCCAGCGAATGGAAAAAAGTAAAAAGGCGGGAACTCGATTCATAATGGCACCAAACATGGCGGCACTGATTGCGATCTGAAAGGGAGATAAGCATGGGGTGGCTAAGCTCTGTCTTGCGGTCACGATTGCTGTTGCTTAATTATAAATAAATATATGCTTTGTGGTTTCATTACGCCTTCTTATGTCATTACGCATTTATGCATAGTATTTTACTAGGTATTTTATTGTAGACTTTGTTGTATTGTATGTTAAATCGTTTTATATATCGTAGGACTCGTCCGCAAGTTTCCGGTAGCTCAACGGGCTATTGAACGTGCTGTGTTGGGTGTTTCACTTTCCGACAGAATTCGTTACGAAGTCATAAGGCAGAGAACTAAAGTAACCGATATCGCGCGACGAATGAGCTCGCTGAAGTGGCAATGGGCTGGTCACACACTCAGAAGAACCGATGGCAGATGGGCCGTTAAGGTTCTGAGTGGTGGCCGCGTTTAGGAAAACGGATTGTTGGTCGACCGTTCACCAGGTGGGTAAACGACCACCGTGCCGTAGCCAGTCCGGGATGAATGCGAGTGGCAGGAGATCGGTCGTCTTGACGTTCATTGAAAGAGGCCGATGTCCAGCATTGCACCGATAGGGGCTGATAATGATGATGATGACGATACATCGCAGTTAACGATCCACCCATATTTACTACATATTGGGATTGATTCAAGTGAATTCTCATCAACAGAGTGAAAGAAGAAAATGCTTTCAGCTCGCTAATGTCCTACAACTGTTTGCATGATATCCGTTTCATCAGGGAATCGTTCAGTTTTTCTGGAAAATATTTTACATGTTGCATATTAAAACTAGTGTTACGGATTTTCACGTGGTTTATTTAATAAGTTAACTAGCCCGACTTTTCGGAGGCTTTACAACTACCATGATCATGGTGGACTGCGATGTCTTGTGTCCAGATGCCACGAGTTATTTGAAGTACCCGAAGAATTATAATTATTAGAGATAGCACAGATATCGATATTGGACCATAATTATAAAAGAATCATTCGACTTCGAATATGTCTCGACTCGATTATAGATGTGACTCGATTATAGATGTATAATAAATCTAAATATCCTACGTCAGAATGTTTGTCCGTGTCACGCTCGGCATGCCCGATAACGTTACCATCACGCCAATTGGTGGTCCAAAATGAAATAAGGATCACAATCGTATCGAGACACTCGCGATATTGTCCACATTTGCAATAGAAATGCAATGAATGTGTCACATTTTGGAATTGCTTACAAATATAATTTTCTTTCGAAGCAAATATATTTTTTTTCTATTCCGGGACCAACAAAAGAAAGCGAGGAAATTGGCACAGGGCAAAGAGTCAATCATTTGATGGTTTTGGAGCAAGTGTCAAAATAACAGAGCACACAAGAAAGCGCTACTTTTCTCTTTCTACTTCGCTTTTACTGAAACTGTAGGGTCGCCATGAAAATTGTTAACGTAAGCAAGCACATATCAACAAAAATAAAGGTCTAAGTCTAGTTACAAGTAGTGTCGTTGCTGAATGGTAGAAAAGACGGGCTAGCATACCAGGGACTCGCTCACGTGATGCCGCCTTAAGCATGATGGCTAGGCTATCGCGTTTCGGGCTAATCATAACTAGATCGGAGGCCCATTCGAGGAGATGGGGTGAAGGAGTCTAATGATTAATTAACCGTATGGATGTTAATGGGCCTTGGTAATCACCATATGCTGTAAAAATCCAACGTGTTCTGGAACATAGAGTAGAAGGTAAACTTCGAGGGACAAGTCCTTTCTCTCTCATCACGTGACGTATATGAGGATTTAGTATTAGTTTTCTTCTTCTTCAGCCTTCTTCGTTTTTATATCAGATGATATCAGGGTCACAGGGGGCTGATCTAGTGGATTTGACTTGGGCGTCAGTTTTTATACAGGGCGACTGCAATCTGACCAGTCTTCAACCCACGAATCCGGGTTTCGTCACTATAGTTTCCTTCCCTTAGTGAGACTACTGTTAGGATTTAATATTGATATTGTAAAAAAATGTAAATAGGAAATATATGATGTAGTACCCTACTATTGCTGGCAAGACTCGCGCTGGCAGGTAACTGTAGCGTATAATATCGCCATTCAGAGCTATGTTGTCATGTGAGAGATCGGGTCCGCCATTTAACGGTCACTATTAAAAAATACATACAGGAAATATACCTTATTCATAAAAGTACACAAAAAACACAATATATAAAGAAAAAGATCTAGTGCAAAAAGTCCTATGAAATAAAAACTCACAGACACTTCACCCTTGGGTATATTTTCCGAACGGGAATCTCCTTTTGGGGTCAAAATCGATGTTGTCCGTAGTTATTTGAATACAATAAAAATCGTAATAAAATAAACTGGCCGCAATAATTTTTATTGTACGAAGGACCCTTGAATTATCATTTAAATGGATAGTCGACAATATGGCGCCAATTCAGCGAGGGGCAGAATCAGAATAGATCAACAGAAGCTAGGGGTCGGGGTTATTTTAGTTGATATCTTGAATTGTATTCTTTGGTGTTTATGTTGGAACTTGTGACCGTTCTCCGGACATCATAAATATTTACACATTATCTGTCACTCATTAAAAATATATTTTATGACATTTCTAAAAATATCCTAAGCGTGGTTTATTCAATCCTTGGCATTTTCCAGAAATAACATTTAGAAACTACACTGCGACTAGTCCAACGACCGCGACCAATTTCAGTAGACAAAATCGGATATTTTTATGCCATTTCTAACAAGTACTAAGGTCGTGGCCGCAGTTATCTAACCTGTAACTTATATAATTATTTCGAGGTTGACCAATATTACTATACAATAATATTGATTTATTTTATTGAACCTATTCTACGACCCTAGCTAACCGTAGATCACCGTAAGCGGATGAAATCCTCCAGGGTCCCCGTAATTCCATCACAGAGTGGCACGTGGTAACACTCCGGTTTTTTTAGTGCGTCAGTAGAACACCGTCTAGTGTCCATGGCTACCGTCGCGGGCGGGGCTCCAGGATTTAATATGGTAAGAAGACCACACTGCCAACCGCATGTTCGAGTATATTGCGACGTATCCCAAACAAAACGTGAACTAATTTGGTGGTCAATCTTCACATTTTCTTTAAGTAAGAGGTATTAGTATCGACATTATACCACAAAACTCGTAAATTTTTCAAACAACTTGAATATCTAGTGTCTATAATATAACATGACCGCTCATACGCTGCCATGTAAAAAGGCCAAGCAGGTGCTGGTTTTAATAGCAATAAAAAAACGACAATGTCGCTCGAATCTCGTTGCGTATTCATTACAAGCGCTAAATTTTAATCCGTATATTAAATTTTAATCTATATGACGTCACCAACAAGTATTAATGATGATCTCCCCACAAGACGCTATTCCCAGGGAACACATTAGTCCGGTTAGCCTGTAGTCACATACAGAGGCAGCAGCGGAAAGTGAAATGAGTGAGTTATATTTTAGTTCTGTTCTTTTAATATAACATAAGTACTTAGTCATTTTTTTTTATAAATTCTGTAGCTTCTTAATAAAATACTTTGAAATTAGAATATTGTAAGTAAAATTATGCTCATGTATTAAAGGTCAGAAAAAGCCGCCAATGCCAATGCGTCTGCATAACCTTTATCCCGATGTACGTGGGCGTTACTACTACGGTGCTATATTTTTAATTCCATAAATGGAAATTACCAATGGGGGTAAAGGACTATTAGAGGTTTAGTTAGTCTTTCAAATACATTTATTCAATCATGATCTCTCCACATTCATAATCGTGAACAAACTTAAAATAGTATTAGAAACAAACAATAGAATCAATACAATAGTCAATAGAAAGTGAGGGTATGGAGTCTTATCTGGGTAGTTGCCCGGGACTACCTTGCTGCAACCTGGATGCTCCTTTCTTTATGTAATTATTATTCCATGGCCTCTAATTTTCACGGATTGTCCTTCATTCCTTATATTCAATATTTGAAAGATTATGGTGAGGTGATCATATCTTCATATTACATCCAAATTGAAAAAGGGAAATAGAAAAAGAAAAGTGAAAAGAAGTAGAGCTCCTTTTATATGTATATAATATAAATATTTCTAATTAACAACGCCGGTATTTCGTGTTCGCGGCATCCTCTCAGGAATATAGGTTTCCGGAAGAAAAAAAAACACTATTTGATTATCATCTTTCAACAAAGGCTTCCGTCCCCCTCGACGAAAAAGAGTAAATAAAGAGTGTCATTTCTTCTACACAGAGCACACCTTCAGTCCAACAGTCAAAAATGATACATATACTTTGTTATAAAATATTTATGTAGCAGAAATATAATTGCTACAACGTTTATTAGTAACGCCCACAAGGTTTTGAAACGCTTATTAACAACTTAAAGGTTCCAAAGGCTACTTTATACCTACAATGAAAAAATAAATAAAAAGCTTCATACGAAAGAGCACTGCTCTCAAGCGAATAAAACGGAATACCGTTAGTGGTTTGACAGGTATTGACTAATTAGTGGTTTGACAGGTATTGACTAATTAGTGGTTTAACAGGTATTGACTAATTAGTGGTTTGACAGGTATCGACTAATTAGTGGTTTGACAGGTATGGACTAATTAGTGGTTTGACAGGTATCGACTAATTAGTGGTTTAACAGGTATTGACTAATTAGTGGTTTGACAGGTATTGACTAATTAGTGGTTTAACAGGTATTGACTAATTTTCCTTTGTGGCGGGCGACCTACACATTACCGTTGATGTTTAAGTCTTTTTTCATAGAGTAGGGGAGCAAATGGGCACTACACACCACATAACTACTAAGCCGATGTATTGCTCTCCTCCGTCCCCCGATGGTCCACCGGCTACTCACAAACCGCACGAAGTGCGACACTGAAGATGTCACTTTATGGCGGTATTATGTGAGCGAGAGGTCGTGCCTGTTCAACTCCGTTGCATGCATAGGTAGTGCCATAGGTAGACTAGTGTAGCAGTACCATAAAATCATACAACTTGGCATCGCTATATCTATTAACATGATCACAACCTAAAAATTGGTCGTTGTAAGTTAGGGGAGGCCAAAATGGAAAGAGAATCAGCGTTGATAAATGATTTCAGTACAAATGTTATTTTGATCTTTCGCGATATCGCTGGATTTGTTTTGGGGGCGCGAATTACAATGCCGTGCGGCGAGCGGTGGGGGGTGCCGAGCGATTACAGGGAATTACATCAAGTGATGGTACTTTTAGTGGATTACAATGTAACTAATATAAATGCGATTTGGTGCATACCGTTCTATGTATAGTATAGGGGAGCAAACGAGCGATCGAAGCCATATTCCGATGCGTTGCCGTCCTTTCTTCCTCCATCCCAAGGGGCCACCGGCTACTCATGATAAGATGTCCACTGCACGCCGGTATCATGTAAACGAGAGGTATTTCGAAGGTTGTGGCGGCCCTATGCCTCAGCAATGCAGCATAGCGCTGGCACACACGCACACACGTATATATATATATATATATATATAATAAATTTTCGTGGGCGCCGGTTGAATGGGGCTGGCGTTGCCACTCTCCATGGGTGTAAGTGCTGATTAGCCTTGTCTTCAGGAGGCGTGGTATGGTGAGCTGAACACACGCGGTATCTCACGTTGAGCTGATCTCGGCGATTTTACAGCAAATTGTACCTCACACACACTGAGACCATCATACTGAATGTTCTCAGCGCAGATATGTGAGAAACGAGAATGTTAAAATAAGATGTTTTGACAATTGGTTCATTGCCGGCCGATGATGTATAAGACTCGTAGGCGACTTTAATATTGTTTTACCTGTTCATCGTCACCACCATAGAATGCTGCAGGAGTTTCTTACTATTCACAACCTGAAGCAGTTCACGACCGAGCCGACCCACTTTACGAATGATATTCACAACCTGAAGCAGTTCACGACCGAGCCGACCCACTTTACGAATGATATTCACAACCTGAAGCAGTTCACGACCGAGCCTACCCACTTTACGAATGAAAGCGAATCTCTAATTGACCTCGTTTGCTGTAACGCAAACCTGGATCGAGTCTGGGCGGACCATATACGTGATTTGAGTAATCATTTCTTCATATATTTTGTCCTCAACGTACCTAAGGTTAAGTTAATCTCTGTTAAAATTGTGTATAGGCAAATAATAATCGAGCAAAAATTACTACAAGAGGCGCTCCATACTATTAATTGGACTAGATTGTTGCAAATAGTGGATGTTGACAAATTGGTCGGAGATTCACGGATAGTTTACTATGGGTATTTCATGAACTCGCTCCTATTAAGACGGTAAATGTTAAACGTCACCAATATTCATGGATTATGTATAACGTTAAACTAATGGTGCAATCTCGAAATGAAACTGGCAAAAGAGCTCACCTTGTACAAATCGATTCATCTACTGCTTATTACAGGGAGTTAAGCGTCAGGTAACGAATGCTATTGCGCGTAAAAACGCCTATTTTAGGACACACATAACCCTCGCATACTGTGGAAACATTTCAAACAAAACATAAATTTTACAAAAACGCCAAATTACCAGTTACCAGATCACCTTTGAGACCCAAACAAAATTAATAAACACTTTTTAGACTTGCCAGGTAGTAGTTGCGCTCCACCAACCACCATCAACTTCTACGAGTCCAATGAATTTTGCTCGTCAAACTTCTCTCTTACGACTACAGACGAATTTCACGTATTGAGTATTTCAAAATCACTTCATTCTAATGCCATTGGAGCAGACGGCGTTCCTTTGGAGATGCTTGTCACCTTACACTTTACGGGTTATTACAAGAATTGTCAACATGTCCATGCTTACAAATAGATTTCCTCTTACGTGGAGAACTGCTCTGGTAAAACCCATACACATAAAAGAGAATATAACAGACATTAAGGACCTACGACCTATCAGCATTCTCCCATGTACCTCCAAGATATTGGAGAGGACTGTATGTAATCAGATGACTCAAGATATTGGAAAGGACTGTATGTAATCAGTTGACTCAAGATATTGGAAAGGACTGTATGTAATCAGATGACTCAAGATATTGG
>JAFELO010000279.1:941004-990918 GCA_017140195.1 Eumaeus atala | reverse complement strand
AAGCCTAATAAAAACTCGAGATAAAATTATCCTAGTCCCATCGTCATTAGACTTAGACGAATCCAACCCTTACATACAAGAAATCCTTATCGATCCCGAAATTTGCAAAGCTGTTAACGAAACAGAAACGGAATTGTTCTCATTCAATAAATTAGAAATAAATAACATACATTATTATTTGCTATTCACCAAAGTACATCATTTTGACGAACCATCATATCCCGAAATATTCGAAACTTTGAAAAATGTTCGCAACGAACTTTTCAAGTCAAAAGACGTGAAAGAGATTAGCATCTCAGATTTGAAAAATCCATTTGAAAAACACTCTTTTGTAAGAATTTATAATATATTATCATACCTTTTCCATAATACAAATATCAAAATCAATATATATCATAATAAGATAATATACCCAACACCTACCGAAATTAAGAAAATCTTATTTGAGAATCACGATATCCCAGTGGCGGGCCACTTGGGCTCTGCCCGTATGCATAGCCGAATTAAGGAAATGTACTATTGGAAGGGAATGCGCAGTGACATAGAAACTTATGTTAAACAGTGCAAATCCTGCCAGGAAAACAAAGCCCTTAGACAGGCTAATAGAGCTCCTATGCAGATTACTAGTACTTCTTCGGCTCCAGGACAGCGGATATCCATGGATATCGTTGGACCACTGCCCGAAGCCGGGACAGCTAAACTGAAATTTATATTGACTATACAAGACGATCTAACTAAATTCTCGACTGCATATCCTATGCGCTCCACCACAGCCGAAGAAACTAGCGAATGCCTTCTCCACTGTATATCCATTTTCTGTATCCCTAAAACTATACTCACTGACCAAGGCACAAATTTTACATCTGACTTGTTTAGGAAAACATGTGAGTTCCTTAAAATAAAGAACTTATGGTCCTCACCATATCATCCACAGACGCAAGGTGCTTTAGAGCGAAGCCACTCCACACTGAAAGAATACCTTAAATCTTACATCAATAAAGAACAGTCAGATTGGCCTAGATATGTATACACAGCTAGGTTGGCCTACAACACGTCCGTTTATTGCGCAACACACTTCACACCACACGAACTAATGTTCGGTAGCAAACCGTTCATATCCAGCTCTATATATAATGAGCCCCAAGGAGCCACATATCCGGATTATGTGCGAATGCTTCAGAATAGACTAAAGTATTCAAGAGAGAAATCATTAGATTTTATAAAGAAATCCAGGGAAACCTGGAAATCATATTATGATAACCGTGCTCGACCAATTACCTACAGAGCAGGCGATTATGTCTACTTAAAAAACCATCTAAGATTACGTAAGGCACTCTCTCCTATATGGAAGGGACCATATAAAATTACAAAAATAAATGGTAATAACACACTAACTCTATTAATAAGTAGACGGCTCGTCACACATCATTACGATCAAGTAAAGCCAGCTGATATAACAAGAATGTAGACAGAATATAATTATACATAGTAGCAACTATAGTTAGGATCAGTTTCAATATTAACATAAAATAGTAAGTAATATAATAGTGAGTACTTAGATATAAATAGCCTTTCTTATTCATTCTTTCTTCTTTATATTCTATTTATTTTCCTCTCTTCTAGGTGTCCAGAATGGTGTCTATCCTAACAGGACTTCGTTCACCCTATCTCTTCAGGCTCTGGTCTTTATTTCGACTATATAGGTACACTCGGCATAAGTAACACACACCTGAGGGTTGTAATACCCTTAGATATATCCCATTTGAGGGCTCATATAGACGCCATTAACTATAATATAAAAACAACTGAAAACCTGTGTAATCGAACATACATAATCCCGATAGATAAAGAATGCCACAATAGACTCATTCCCTTAAAAGCGCGATATCAGGATTTAGTTACAGACTACTCATCCATCTCACATTTGATAGATAACAGAAGTAAACGAAGTGCATGGATCAGTGGAGCAGGTACTTTAATAAAACATATTTTCGGCAATCTAGATTAAGATGATGGCTTAAAATACAATAAAGCAATAGAATCATTACAGCAGAGTGAAAAACAACTAATTGGGTTTATGAAGGAAAATATATTAATCACTTCATCACTAACCTCAACATATAATAAAACTATTAATAAAATTCAAGAAAACGAATTGAACCTTAACATGGCTATTGGCAAGCTCACACGGGTTATTGGCAATATTACGGAAACCACGAACGGGTTACAAATTTTGGCAACCGTAAATGAAATACTTAACTCGCTTGAGGCAACCCTACTTACTCTTTCATTTCAAATTCAAGATGTGACCAATGCAATACTATTCAGTAGCGTCAATGTATTGCACCTGGTTATAATTACGCCGCGTCAGCTATACCGCGAGCTCGCTGATAACTACAGACCAGCGACCTCGAGCTGCCTGTTGTTCTAAATTTAGACTCTATTCTATACACGCAATTTTAGATGTATCTAATATAGTATGTTATTATAGTAATTATAGAATAGTTTTTATATTACAAATACCATTAATTAGTGTTAAGAAATATATGTTATTTCATAATATCGCCCTGCCTACCCCATACAATAATGATCAACCCGACACATTTAGCCTAATAATACCGAGTAATAAATACATAGCAATGACAAAGGACCAGTCCCAGTACTGTACAATAGACAGTATTCAACCCTGTGTATCAGTGAACTCCAATCAATATCTGTGTAATATAGACAATGTGTACCTAACAGCAGCGCGCTCGACATGTGAGAGCGAGCTATTAACCAAGGCTCTAACTAGTTTGCCGTATCAGTGCAAGGTTAGAACAACCACGGGGAAGATAGACATCATCAACCCCATCACAAACAATAGGTCTCAATCTACGTCCAATCTGAACCATCCAAAATCAGAATCGTCTGTGAGAGTTCAGAATTATATGAGACCACTGTAGTAGGCACGGGAATAATCGTCATCCCCGACCATTGTATCGGTTACTGTAAGGCGCTCGTACTGATGCCGAAATATAATGGAATTAACGTAAGTTCGCCAATCAGTTACTTACCCGTTTTTAATTTGTCAAACGAAATATATAATATATATGGTTTAGGAAGTATGAACAGTGTTAAATATAATAGTGTATTTCCGATTAGTTTTGAAAATATCATCAATCTATATGAAATTGAAGCCGATAAAGCCGCAGTAGCTTCACTACTGGACCGGCTGAGAATCGTAGAAGTTAATCAAGAAGATTTCAGTCGATCGGGAACACATTATTCTATAAGTTTTATTATAATATGTATATCACTAAGTTTATATTCATTTTATAAATTAATAAGATATTTGTGTAAACGCAACCGTCAATTCTGTTCCAATGACAATCGCATATCAGCACCAGTAAATTCATTTGAGAACACAACACTATCGACACAACTGGAATAGAACTAGGCCGAGACGGAGACGAACTCTGGTGCTCCCACCATGAGTCGCCTCTAGCTGAAGATTTGTACTACCCCAAGTCTTCTCTAAAAGGGGGAGGTGTTATGTCCAGAGGTCGGAGGCTTTAATGCTGAATACACCTGATTATGGCCCATCATCATTACACTCTCGGAACCTGAGCATTACTCTTATACCGGCAGCTCAGTCTCTATCCATACATCAGACCTGACGGTCGCGTACAATTTCTATATCCATTTGTCATAATTATAATATTTTACTATTTGTTCCTAGCAGTAATAAAATTTATTTTTTTAAAAAGACTTTCCATTAAATCCATCTAACAGTACGTGCAAGCCCGATTCTGATCGACGCTCACGGATATGGCGCCTCTTGTAAAAATTCTATCCACGGTAGTGAAATCTCGGAAATCACACATATAACAACAAGTTACACACATGCGTATTTCAACTTGCCATTTGACGTGACTCAAGGTTTATGGGATTCGTATTTAAAGTCGATGAGCTAATCATAGCGCATGAATCAAAACGATGACGATGCTTCATAAACAATAATACTATCATTTTCCGCTATGATACACTTATTTCTTAAACATGTATGCATCTTTTATCCGTGACTTGTCATTTGTCCTATAACTAACTGTTCCCCGCTACTTTGTACGTGTGGAATGTTGAAGTGATTCATTATCACCCGGATGATGTCCTCTGCGGTATGTGGCCCTCCCCCATAAAGCGCCACGACCCACCACTTTAACAAAGTCGTGAGCCCACTGGGTAGGAGACTATCCAACTCTCCCTCTTCCAGTGGGGGGCTTCACTTCACAACCATTCTTAAGCAACGGTTATCAGTTCTGTAATCAATGTGTCCTGCCCAGTACGACTTCAGCTTGCTGATTTCCTCCGCTATATCGATCACTTTAGTTCTATTGCGGATTTCTGATTTTTTCCGAAATACCAAGCATAGCTCTTTCCATAGCACGCCGTGTCACGTGTGTCTGAGCTTGTTTAAGATGCTCTGATTTAATGGCCAAGTCTCGTGGAGTATTAAACAATACACATAAACAGTCTACGTTCTAAGAGGTGTATCAAAATAAAATATGAAGCATATTTGCTCCTCAGGTGGTTGAATGGGCCACTATTCTTCATCATCCAACCTCTTATTTAGTGCTGTTCCCTTAGAAAACTTTTCCTTGAAATGTCCCTTTTGTAATATTTCTCTTTTGTAATATGTCCCTTTTGTAATATGTCCCTTTTGTAATATGTCTCTTTCGAAAATATAATATTCAAGCTTCGAAAAGTAGCCTGCTATGGATACTGATCACTGGGAGGTTTATTAGTGTATTTTTTTATAATATAGGGGGTAAGCGAGTCATTGAAACCTTTTGACGACTACCAACGCCCATAGACATCTGCATTATTGTCGTGCGCATGAAGCGCGACTGCATGTTAGCTGTCACTTGATGGCGGTGTCAACTGTCATGTGAACGAGAGGTTCGTCCAATTCGGCTGCAATGCTGCTGGCACCACGTGTCACTAATTAGACTTAGATTTGCTTCATTCTGAGATTTCATTCGGCGTAATTCATACCAACTTTCAGCCCATTTGTCACTATATTTTCTATCTGGGTCTAAAATCTGGGTCTTCTTTTCAAAAAACGTTTCGTAGCGTATGCCTAGGTCATAAAAGCTCCTTGTATCCAGGACCTTTTTTCATCAAAAAGGAGAGGTCAAATATATAGACGGATGAAAATTGTTCGAAAAAGAAGATCAGTTCAGTAAAGTTTGGCCAGTAGTTCGTGAGAGGAGTCATGAGACGCATGGAAAGTTGTCCATGATCCATCAGGTGAGATAACGAACACTGTGTACTAGTCATGTCGGGTGAAATGAAAATAATACGGAATTGAGGTTCTAGGCCTTCTATTGGATTGGCGATTAAGAGATACGAGGCAGGAATGATGATCCAAACATAATAATAGTTCCTAATATACCGTTTTTTAAGGAAATTAAGCGATTCACCTCTTCAAGTAGGAAGCGTAATCGTCATCAACCTGGCAACGTACACACTAAGTAGAATAGAATTGAATTGTGACGTAATCGCTGTTTGGAATCTAGGAACGTCATTAGTGAAGTATGACTCAATTTATTGTCTATAGGTGTCTGTTCTTTGTTTAAATTGTCGCGACTTTCGATGTTTTTGTTCCCAATAGACTCTGAAACAATTACACTGACATCAAAGTAATAATACTCTGAGTAATTTACCCTTTTCTCGATTCATTTTGTATTATCTTCTTTGTGAAACGCTAACTCTGACGTCTCCTCCACAGCAAGTTGCTCCGCACCACAGGACAACCCCACCAAATTTAGGACAGTGCAATGGCGTAAGGTGCCCTTCCTCGCCCATTGCCCCTCATAAGAGGGGTACAAAGAGCAGCCCCCTCGGTTCAATTGGCTTCGCCTGGGTACACCTTCAGGTTACTACGCCCCACCGCCATGACCAGGCCATCGCAATTCCTGTGCCAACAAATTAAATAATCATTTATTATTGAATATACACAAACATACAAATTAACGTCTATCTGCATCCTATTTTCGCATATTTTATAAAGTCAAAAAGTCAAATTTATTCCTAAGGGTCACCCTCTTGTACCCCAATAGTGATAGGTTTGTATGGATTGAGCGAATGAAACCAAAAAGCAGAGGCCTAAGTCCATCTACTAGAAAGCACGTAAATATGCTATGACTGATACATGAAAATCGAGTTGTGTTATTTTCAACATGGATTTAAATGCGTTTGGAGAAATTTTATTGAAATTACCAGGATGTGTTCAGACTAGCCCAGCAGTTATTCCTAAAGCTGGATGATAGAGCTTTTCAAACATACTTACGACGAAGACCGTTAAGTAAATAAAATTTTGTGATATTTATAACTTCAAAATTACTACTACTATTAGTTTTTTAAGTATATAAAAGATTAAACGAAGCTTTTTGACGATTACCGACGCCCATAGACATTCATATTTTTATCATGCAGGTCCGTTGCCCTCCGTTCCACCTTTCACCTCCACTGGGCCACCGGCTACTCACAAACTGCAAAAAATTCGACAGCATTGTTGTCATGTTACGGCGATGTCGTGTTTGTCCAATTTTGCTGCAACTCAACATGGCGCTTACTATATTTGTTGTTATAACTCAAAGTCAACAAAAGTAATTATCCTGTCAATGAGACAGCTTGGGCTCGAGGCGAACAACTTGTTACGGTCCTCTGAGTCCTCAAGCGTGTTAGAAACGCATTCAACGTCATTTTACTCTATGCTACTGGCTGTCGCAATCGTCATTTGTTTAAATAGAATAAGGGGGCAAACGAGTACTCGGAGCTTTATCACGACCACTGACGCCCATGAACATTCACATAATTACGATGCCGATGGGTTGCCTTCCTTCCCCCTCTCACAAACCGCACGAAACGCGACACTGAGAGGTACCGCCCCGGTTGTGCCGGCCCAATTCCGTTGCATAGGAGGATGTAGTGTCATGCACCATGCATGGCACTATCTCCTCATGCAGCAGGGCATGGCATCACTACTTCTTCCTAAATTCCTCGTCTTTGGGTATAATCATCATAAGCCAGCTCTCTTTTTTTAATTTTCTAAATAGTTCTTAATTTAATCTTTTACAGTTTACTTTTTAAATAGTTATATTGTCCATGATTTTAGGAATTATTATCAAAATATAAAAAAGCATCAAAAATTAGGGGCGATATCAGGCTAAACGTTCAAGTATTCCAATCAAAGACTTACACGTTACCAAGGGAGTCATGAAGTAAGTTTCTTTATTATAGTAGTAGGTCATGTGTCCTATTCAGTTGACTGCGTCGTGGCCCGATGATGAGCATTTTCAGCCGCAGACGTCATGTCCCGGGAGCTATTCCCAGCCCCCATGTCGGATCAAACAAAAAGTGCTATTGGGATTTTTCAATTTCTAAATTTTCTTATAACAGTCCGGAGTCAGAAAGTTGGTGGTTTTTACAGCCCCGCGCCTTGTGGGAGCACGTTAGGCTCTTGCTACTGCTAATGATCTCTCTCCGGTCGTGTCGGATTGCCGTCCCTGTGCAAATACTTGTGACAAGCGATTCAAATTCATAACCCACACCACAATTGGACATCATCACACCACACCTGAAGGCCAGTAGGCCGCGGTCGCAATCCCAACTTCAGACCATACGGCCTTAGCGCCTAGGTGCGTAACAACACACCACCATCAGTGGGTTGCCCCATCACCAAGGGGATAGCTGCCCCTCGCGAACTGACCCGGGTCACGAGGTACGCCTCGAAACCCGCAATCCTCGCGGGCCCCACCAGGCCAGTGCAGCAGGCCCACGGACGGACAAGCGATGGCCGGTGTAGCCAAAATTTGGCTGGGACGACATTATTATTTGGCTGGGACGACATTATTATTTAGCTGGGACGACATTATTATTTGGCTGGGACGACATTATTATTTGGCTGGGAGCTGGGACGACATTATTATTTAGCTGGGACGACATTATTATTTGGCTGGGACGACATTATTATTTGGCTGGGACGACATTATTATTTGGCTGGGACGACATTATCATTTGGCTGGGACGACATTATTATTTAGCTGGGACGACATTATTATTTGGCTGGGACGACATTATTATTTGGCTGGGACGACATTATTATTTGGCTGGGGGACGACATTATTATTTGGCTGGGACGACATTATTATTTGGCTGGGACGACATTATTATTTGGCTGGGACGACATTATTATTTGGCTGGGACGACATTATTATTAATCCTCTCAAGGTTGTAGTAAAAAATAAATTTGTTTCCACCAACAACGTCGCAGTGATGTTGATTTCTAAATATGTACCATTACATTAATTAATGAACAATTTGATAAAATAATATTTTAATGAGCGATGTGATAACAAAAGTTAGTTTGTCACGATAAATATAAATAAGCAATGATTAAGCTGCTTGATAAATACGTTTTTTTGGTAAACTTTGGTTTCACACTCATGACTTTTAACACCAAGATAATCAGGGTTGTTTAAAAGGAGGTAATGCCATGCTGTATAGGAAGACGTAACGGTATGCATGGTGCATGACAGTACATCCAGCTGTGCAACGGTATTGGGCAGGCACGACCGGGGAATTACCTCTCGCTCACTTGATACCGGCGTAGAGTGACAGCGTCGTTGTCGCGTTTCGTGCGGTTTGTAGCCGGTGGCCTACAAGGGGGGGGGGCAACGCATTTGCGTAACAATCAAAAGGCTCCGGGTTTCTCATTTGCTACCTTACGCTATAAAAATAATATAAAAAAGCACTGCGCTGTAAAGCGATATTAAAAATGGTCTAGCTGTAATATCGAACTGGCCGGTCTTTCGTTTGGTAACAATCTGCAAAGCAGTTATGAAAACCGAAAAATGTACACATAAAATACACTATTAACTAAGTAGTTACCCATCAAAGTTAAGCCTCGAGGAACGTGACAAACATCGATTTATAGCGCAGACTAGAGATTTCCTTTTATAACCTTATATTCTTACAGACAAAGCATAAATTTGAGCAACTACTGCTGTAAAGGAACAACCATGTCAGACAATTCGCCGGTATAATTTCAACAATAGAATTAATTTTTCACAATTACTTAGCCGCCATGTTTACCGGCCATAATCACTTTATTATCGTTCCATGGGCTAAAAATGAGCTCATTTGACCATATGTTTAATATTCGAGGCGTTCGCAAATTTATTTTGTATCTGTTATTTGCTTACCTTACTGCTTCGAAAAGAATTACCTTCGTTTGATATGTAAATATTGTTGGAGTATTGAAAAGGCTATAAGATAACAATAAACTATTTAATAAGTTTTAAATGCTGGGTGGAGCAATTCACTAATTATTATGAACGATGAATGCCAAAACTTTAAAGTCTAAACTGTTCATTAAAAAAAGGGTTTGTAAAAAGAACGATAGTGGAATTTCTACAAATTTAAATATATGTATGGTGAATGCAGCCTGTCTTATAAGAGCTGTTGTACCAAATAAACCTTTACGAAGCTTCTGATTCTTGAGAGTTGAGTGACTTGAACTCAGAGTTGCGCTGTTGACTTGGTGAGTTGGTGCAAGGCGCAGGCCGCTTCGCCGCACGCCGATGACATCATGCGTCTTGGTTACGCGAAACAGATATTGCCAACCTTTTTTTATAATACACACTCATATTTCGTAATAATATTTAATCCTTGGTTTTAATGAAACGAAAACGTCAGTTATATACCCATTTAGTGCCAGTGCCCGTTGCCGGATAAGCTACGTTTAGGCTGTAGGTGTCGGCCCGGTTTGATTTTCTGAAGTTTCATGTTTGAATTATATACACTTTTTTTAATTTTATATAGGTAGTCAAATTCAGCAAGACGTTGACCTATGCATATTTAAGAATTATAAAATATAATATTTACATATTATATTGCTAATTCTGGATCGATGCACCCTCTTTTGACCGCCCCAACCACACGTTTTTATTCACAGTTAGATTTTTAGTATTTAATTATATTGAGATGACTCGTGAGTGATCGACTTTAAGTAAATAACCTAAAATACGTAGCATTTAACGTCTATAGTGAAAGTCATTGAAGTACTTATTTATAACTTATGGCCACATAGGTAATATACTTGTATACTTAGCGCCGTGCTGCATTGGAGTAGCATTGGGCTGGTACGAACGGAGAGGTACCTTTCGCCTCACTATACCACCATAATGCCATTGGGGATGAAAAAAAGGTTGTCCCCCTCCCCTTCTTTTCATTCCATGATACAAGTGTCAATGGGCGTCAATAGGCACCTCATGGATTCGAGTCTTTTCTTCTAATCTATAAAAAAAATATATTGACTCACCTTCATATTAATTAAACGATATACCTATACTTAAATTGGCATTATATATAACATAAAATATGAGTAAGTAACTTACATTTCACTTCCATATCAGAATTCACAATTCGTTAATATATTGAGCCAAATGTTTATAAGCCCTCTAGCCACGGTGAGTGAGAGGGCGAACAAAATACAACGAGCACGGCCGAGCTCTCAGAGGACGTTCGTTTTTATTTCGGAATACGTTTCGTAGCCGTGAGGACTGTGTTTGTGTTACGTTAATAAAAACAAGTATGTATTTAATTTCGATCTTATTTCAAATTATTTGTGTGTTAATACATTTAAAATAACATAACTCGATAAAAAATATAGAACTCAATTTTAGTTATTTTTTTTTTTTTATAAAAATGGGCGTTGGTGATATTGTTTGCGTTAGAGAAAACGCCGGCCGGAGTGATTGTAAATTAAATTTAGAACAAGCGTTCCAGTGTATTTCAATTTTAAATCTAACCATTCTGTTCTTTTGTAGATCCTTCAATCATGAGTGGCCAACAATACTATCCGTACAAGGTAAGGAAACTCCTACATTAAATTTTAATACTCGGAAAGCCCAATCGATTCAGACGGGATGATGTCATCTTTGCCGGGCAAGGTCTTTCGGTGAATTTCGTGGCGAACATGAAGTGGCCAAAATATGTTTATCGCCTAACAGTTTTCTAAAAATAAACCGATCTCGTTTGATTTTCAATTTTTTAGTTTACTTTGACATTCTTGGTAAACATTGTATATTTCTTTTGTTATACTAAGAATATATATTAAACCTTACTATAGTTCCGATATATTGTTACATATTTTTAGAATGATAAATGAATGATGTTGCTATTTCAATTGAAAAAAAAAAAACATCAACCTCGAAACATTATGTGTATGTAATTAAATAAATCTATTCTAGAAACCTTTAATAAAGTAGGAATTTTGCATACAAGTTGTTAAAGTTGGTTAGGTACAAAATGCCTCGGTAGGTTATGGAAATTATGACCGACAACTTTATGTATGCGGCTAAAATTGGGTCTCGTATGGAATGATCACCATTCATAACCGGTTAGAATGACATAATAAAGAATCTGCGTTCTTGGCTTCTTGGTTATAGGATAGACATACCTTAGAAACCAATAAAATTCAATTATGTACATAGGATAATATAAATGAATGTCTTCGCTGGTCCGTTGAACTCTTAAGGTTAAAAAAAAGTTTTTAATTGAAGTTATAATGAAAACCTGGTTTTAAGACGTACATCATCTTCATGAATCTCTTATGTGTCACCCATAAAACCAAACTCCTGTTGATGATGATAAATCCTGTGCGTGGCAGATACCTTTTTTTAAAGCAAAGCAGAAAAATGTGGCTGCCTTAACCAATTTTATTCTGCCTTCTTTTTTTTTAATTCTTAATTTATTGCAATCCCGTACTGTCTCCGCTTTAATTGGGGAGGGAAGCTGGTAGCACTTCATACTCCTCTTATTTTTCGTCCGATTAAGCTCTTGCAGCGGTGAGAAAACGTGGTGGCCCAAGTCCGTTAAAAAAAAAAAAACAAATTTATCGTTAGTATATATAGGCCAATAGATTGAAATATTTAGAAATATTTTGTTGAAATGATTAATTAATTACATTTTTAGCGTAAGCTAAGAGTAATCAACTCTAGTGGATAGAGTTGCCATTAGAAAAGTACTTTCCTTGAGCTGGTTGTACTTTGTTCTCGCTTTTTAGTTAAGCACCTCTTAGTCAGTCTCGTGGTCAGTCACACCCCCCCGCCCAGGGGCGGTGGAATTTCTTGGATAATGTGTCCCGCAATAATAAAAACGCCACACCCAGATACCTCACCTCACACGCCCGAGGTGACTGGCCTCGGCCCCCACCTCACACGGGTCATAAAATAGGGCAACACATCGACATAATAATTATGCTGATGTTCTTGGACGTCGATAGTCATAAAGAGCCTCCGATTGCTCTTTTTGTCCCCTATACTGTTAAGAAAAAACCTTGTCCCATTGGTAAAAATATACAAACGGGTGAATACCATGCGGATGATGTAAATTTCAGGATATACAAGCGGATTTAATTAATTGACGTGTAAATTTGCATAAAATTTTTTCAGCTTAAAATGACTATCGCATGCGATTTTTGAGTATCCGGTGGCCGTATGGCGGGTGGCAGGAATAGCATCTGTATAAGTATTAACATATCCTTAAAAAGGAAATAAATTCCTCCAAGCAACCATTCTCTGGTGGTGCCTAAACCACTGCCCCGCTTATGTACAGCAATGTATGCGTTAATCTGTGGTGTAACGAAGTTTTTAACCCATCCGAGCGACATCGGACCAGCCGGACTGTAAAGTGGCTAGACCACTCGCAAGAGCCACCCACCAAATTTACGACACGACGTTAAAGGAAGAACGCTATCGGTCCTCGATCATGCAATTCAAAATCGACTGCAGCATATTCCTTGCTAATTTAGTATTTCTTGCAGTGCACCCCCACCGTGTACCCTGCGGAGCCCTTTGAGCCCGCAGCGGATGCCGAGACCCTGCGCAAGGCCATGAAAGGATTCGGCACTGACGAGAAGGCAATCATCGACGTGCTGTGCAGACGAGGCATCGTCCAGCGTTTGGAGATCGCAGAGACCTTCAAAACCAACTATGGAAAGGTATTTATTAGTGTTAGTTAGCTTTGTTAGCGGCACGGAGGTCATGCTTCGTGTTCCACAAGGTCGTCCTGATTAACTTACTCATTGAGATAAAATGATGACCGGCTGATCAGTTGGTAACGTGGCGGTTAGTCCTCTTGTTACGCAAGAGGTCGCGGGTTCGAATCCCGCCTAGGTCATGGATGTTTATATGTATATTATATGTATTTCTGTAATAAAAATCATATAATATTTCTTAAATCTATAAAAATATTAAATATATTTCCATTGTCCAGTACCTGTAACACAAGTCCTTACGGTACTTAGCACAGGGCTAGGCTAATGTGGTGTGATAAGTCCACAGATATTATATTATATATAGGTAGAGAAGGGATGCCACTGGCAGTTATCTGACGGCAAGTGGCACTTAGCTTTTGTGAATAGAGAAGGAAGATGAAAAAATACTATTTAGAAAAGTACCATCTTTGTAAATGTAATCTCGCATGCGCATTGCGCAGAGAGAAATGAATGAAAAAGGAGAGACAGAGAGTGACATTTGCTGTCACCTTCGATTTAGGCAGGCTGGCTTCCCTTCTTTATCTATATTATTTGTATGAACTGATAGGACTGACTATTGAGGTACAAATATTCCCATATTATATCGTTGAATGAGCTCCAGGCCTAATGTTGTGCATGGAACGTGCACACGTCACCTGTCAACTGTCACTATTTACAGATTACACAGTGACATTACTGTACACGTAACTTTTGTTTGTCAAAGCGGGCGCGCGACGGCGTCTCCTTATATTGCTCTTTTGTGACCTCTTCTTAAAAGAGCGGTGCAAAGAACATCCCCCTCGGTTTAATTGGTTCCGCCTGGATCTACCCCAGGCTACTGAGCCCCACCGCAACGACAAGGCTGGAACCATGGTGGGGTGTGCACATACAGCCATAGTTGCATTCTCTGCGTACACCTTCACTATAATCAACCAATCCATTTCTATAAGTACTGTAATATTTTTTATGAATTCGTTCAATCATCGGATCCATGACCGCTTCTAAGCAAGTTTAAGGAATTTTTCACATGATGCCAATAACACACAATATATTTTTTAAGCTTTATTTAACACCTCGATGTGACTAGAATTCTCACTATGTATTACTAAGCCAATAATGACGTAACAGATAGTCATTGTGAGTTTTATGAATCATTCCCTCTATCAAGATGTAAGAGTTTTTTACTTCAAGCAATAATGAAGAGAACTATTAACATATTTTATTATCCGAAGATCCTTAAACACAATAGCTTATTCGTTTGCATGCCATTCTGGATATACTAATTGCCAAAGCGAGACAGTCACATACTGTTGAGCTTCATCTACATTGTCATAAACAATAATCACGCAAACTGTTCCAATTCCATGACATATCATTGAGCTGCATTCTTATAAATGTAAGTAATTGATACCTAATTGCATGAGAAAGAGCAAGCAAATACGGATATCCGCCACTCAGCGTGTCCTGCATAATGTAAATGTAATTGGTAATACAATAGCTCGAGAATGAGGGAGAGAGAAATACGCTTTTGAATATCGTTCAGCGAAGCGAATTAAAAATAATAATTATTTATTTTATTCGCGAGAAACAAGGTCAATTATTATTCTTAAAATTACCACAAAGCGTAGTCGCTTTTGTCAATTTTAGCGAAGCCTGCATTTTGAACAACCTCAGTTTCAGCAAATGTTCCCTAAGTGTTCATAATTCGGTTTATCTGAGTCCATATACTTTACCTACTTAGCACATCTAGGAAAATCGAAAATGTCAGGAGGCCTTATATAGAGTAGTTGTAGAATATCTAGGTGTAACTGATCATCAGAATGTGCTTAGAATTTGTAACAATCAATTCTAACTTCGCACATTAATTGACCTAAATTATATATTTAGTGTTAGAATACTAAGTATTATTTAGCTTGGCAAGTTTCAATGATTCGTGTACTCTGTTGTCTATTATACCACAATCAATGGAAAGGAAAAGATAAACAAGAAAATGGTTACTGCTTATTAAATATATAACACATCCGAATATTGTTGATTTTCTAAACTGCTTGACAAGATCCTAACAAACTAAATTATAATATTTATTTAAATATGTTTATTGCGAACTCGGCCGAATTATTCTTTAGTAACTTAACTACCTCAGGCAATTAAATGTAGCCATTATATTTTGGGCCTCCAATTATCTTGAAATCTACCGCCAGAAAACCAAAACGCGCAATTTACTGTGGACTATCAAAGTCATGCGTCAATCGCGTTAGAAAAGAAAAAAGAAGCACTGCCATTCAATTTTCCGTTTCCAAAATAGTTATTGTTAATTATGTTTGTGTTAAATACTAAACAGTGCCTGGCAATGTAATTAAAATTGATGATGACCTAAGAAAACCTTTCGATATTAGACTAACAGTTTATACAGGCTTTACTCAAAGAGCATGATGGGATTATAAATATGAAGTTGTTGAAGTGATTACACTTAATTTTGAAAATTTCTCAAATTGTTACAAATAGGTTCGTAATAAGTAATGTCTTGTTTCTAATTCTCCTCATGATAGAACACAGGAGTGACCATGTGAATCGGTGTAGGTACCTACCTGTATACTTATGTGTACAACATACCTAAGCACCACATGCATATTACACTCAAATTGCAGAAATATTTTTTCATGCTTCGTGACTTTTATCGTTAATCATTGCCCTACTGACCCGTGTTATTACGAGCAATCGATTAAAGACTCGTTTATACTAATGACATTTCTATATAGTTTTATGTAGTCCGCCAGTGGCATTTTCTGTCATAAGCGGAAATGCCGATGACCGTCTCTATGCCTGTACAATCTCTATTCAGTATCTTCCACAAGTTATGTAGGCACAGATCGCATGTGAGTTGGAGTTTAACAATTACGGGTCTAAACCGAGGTGTGGTATAAGGAGAGACGTCAAAAGATACGCGTAACCGTAGCAACGCCTAGCCCGCGCCGTCCTACATCTTCCGCGGACAACTGACATTTTGTTTGGACACACCCGCCGCGATCTGTACAGATCTATAATTTCGAAATACATCATTTCGACCCTAGTGACAGGGACAATGTCTCGCTTATTATGGCTGAGCGCAAGCAGGTGAAAGTAGCGTGGTGGACATGACTCTGTACCACTTCCACCTTTACCCAGAGCGTTGGAGTGCCGTACAAGCGAAACCAACGCCAGGTAAAGTTACACACGGAGCTCGCCGCAAGGATTGATTGCTTTGAACTCTAAAGAGCGTAAATGAATATCGCCGCCCACAGACGCAGACTAACATCAACCACTACGTGTCTATTGATTAGGTCGAAAAACAATTTGTATTTTAAATCACGATGTGGCACCGCATCGATATGTATCGGGGGAACATTGTGGCTGGTAAATGTTCCTGAACGTGGATAATTCCTATAATTTTTGTTATTTTCGCTTTTAAAGCAAAACGATCGACCGGCGCTGATCATGTGACGCTTGCTATGAGTTGTGACCAGTGCACTATATATGAGCAGGTACTGATGGCAATCCCATGAGGTGTGGGATTGGTATCAGTGCTAGTCGGGCGACGAAGATGTTTTGGGATTTCCTTCGCTTCCTCAGCACAAATTCAGGTCCGAAAAGAGGGTATATGTTTGCTTAAATCTGCAAGACCGGGGAGGGTTTCTCGCATGATGCCAGCGTAAAGTGACAGCAGTGCTTTCGCGTTTCGTGGCATTTGTGAGTAGCTGGTGGCCAAGGGGAGTAGGTTGCCCCACTTATGTGGATGTCTATGGGCGCCGGTAGTCACCCTGGCTGCTCCTTTGCCTCCATAAGATTTGAGAAAAGAATAATGTTAAAGTTTAATTTGGAAGTTTTGTCCTCAATTCGATACATTCACTATCGCTGTATTAAGAGTCACGTAAGACAACGGACCACAAAGTCAAACGTGTCAAAGTATTTTAAACACTGATAAAAGATAGTGGGATAGTGAAAACAGCTCCAATTACCACACCTTTATACTGATAACAGCTATCACTTTCTACACACATAACTCTTTAGTTCGTGCTGCATTCTTATACTCGCGTTATGTTCTCTGCACCAACAATGGCCAGTTTCGTATGTGACACCTCCAAAAAAATTTGTCAGCTCGTACGCGGCTGGGGTTTAGGTACTTCAGAACCAACATGATTCTTAAGTGAAAGCCGCCGGTTTTACAAGATTTTACTTCTCAAGGATGGTGGTTTGGTAATTTCTTGCTCACCCTAGCCCCCCCCCTACGATAGTGCCGCTAACGCACTCCGTCAGATCTTCAACCACTCCACTATTAACACAATTCTGCAACGTTTCTTTAGAAAAGAGTCATTCACACCCAACACAAGTAATCTCTTACTTAATAGGGATGCCTCACGGTGATGTTGTTACGACAAATTGGGGGTTTTAGTGTAATATTATTACACTAAAACCACCAATTTGGCGTAAATCAAATACTATCTGAGGAAACATGACTTAAGAATGGCTTTGATCCCAACCCAAGGAAGGATATAGAGATGTTTCTAACCCTTCGGGATCCTTACATGATCAACGAGTGGCCGTTAAACTTCTGAAAGATCCGCTCTCTGCTCTGCCATACAACCTGAGGCACATCATTTACAGTAAAGTGTATAGACACAGCTCTACACTCGACAATAATATTATTTGTTACAATAAAACTACTTTTACGGATTTTATCGCGGTCTATTAAATTATTTACGTAGCCCGACGTTTCAGAAGCTTTACAGCAACCATGGTAACGGGTGGACTGAGACGACAGATGTCCTGATGTACAAAGTTTTTAAAAGTACCCGAAAAATTATAATTTTAGTTGTTCCGATTAACGCAAACAGTACTTACTATCTTGCTGTCTTGAGGTGTTAAGTTTACTTTTTCATTTGATTATGTTCACCACTGAATCCCAAGCAGAGGGAAGCTCCCGGCCATCTTCTCTATTGAAATTTGGATGTTTTTTAATTTCAATAGCCTCACGGATCATCCTTGGAAGGAATCGTCATGACGTCACATAGTTGTAAATAATTAAATAAACCGCTATAAAATCCGTAAAAGTAATTTTATTGTAATGACTAACATTCGCGTAAACTTAAGACATCAATAGTATTATTTGTTGAGATTACATTACATATTTCTCTGCCAATATTGTAACATAATGCAATGAAACCGCCAGTTACGACAAACAAGTCCTTGTAGGGAGGTTTTAAATTACCGAGAATGCAAAAACGCATTTTGCTTTACACTACGAATGACTGGCGGTTCCAGCAGGCTATGGCGCTCCTTCTTGTAGCTTGTTACATTAAAATTTCATTGTTATTTCTCATAAGAGCTGCTGCTTTAGTACCAGATGGTGCCATTCTGCATTACAGCAGGGAGGTAGCTCATGCTCACATGCCACCGTAAAGTTACAGCCACTTTCTCATATCATATGGTTTGGGAGTAGCCGGTGGCCCGCTAGAGGGGAGAATCGAATGGGAGCAACACATCTAAATGAAAATTATGCGGCACCGGTCGTACGCTAGTCCAGCTAGTAAGTCGCATTGTGAATGTAGAAGAATTAATCGGGTACTGTCCGAATGAGGTGTCAAAAGTGGCGTGTCTGTATGAAGGGAGTAATGAATGTGGAAGAGGCAAGGGAGGTGTGTAAGGATCGTGGTGATATGTGGCACTCCGTACTCTCTGCCAAGGAATATGTGTTGTTGGTGTTATTAAAAGTCTGGCTGCACGTTTGTTTGGCCTTTACAGTATAAGAAATGCTAATCACAACTTCCATCGTAGCGTTAACTGCGCGTAACTTGGAATTAAATTGAAACAATAGTTTTTTCGAGCCTAGTTTGAGATTTTACCTTGCCCGAGATGATATCAAGAGTGATTAAATCATTAAAACACATTGAGTCACGGAAGTAGGTAGATGCATGAGTCATGACGTCACATAGTTGTAATAAGTTACCTATTATGCCTAGCCGCCATCAGATTAATCACGTAGGAATTGTTGGGCAAGAACCTTGTAGCGTATGGCCCTGAGCATGGGACACAATAGTATTAAGTCAAGTCTACACGGGTTGCAGTACGGTACAGTTACGGGCCTCTAGAAATCTGTGTGACCTCAATACTCATGATGATAGGAAATACCGCCCGGAATAGAATTTACCACGGCTCTGTGCTTAGCAGGTTTGGGTAATTGGGAAAGGCGTTATATGGCACACATTAAGTAAATAAATATCGACCCCATACACACAACTCCACATAAATTACGTAAGATGTTTTACCTCATGCCGCCCACTTTACGCAAAAGCGTATATCATATATTCAATAATGTAGACGGCAGGCGTTTAAATTAATGCGGATGTTCCGCATTTGAAGATGCATAGCTACCTATATCTACAACAACAGCGCACAAACTCGAACATGCAGACTATTCAACCATGTTCCCTTGGCCTGAATTAACTAAACATATTGAGGATAAAATTTTGTAAAAAAATATACTGCGTTACGTAATAGGAGAAGACGCCAGACAGGCTGTCCATACACAACCCTCAGCCAAATCTTAACAACATTCCGAAGGTTTACTTTGTTATTCATAATGATATCCTTGTAATGATAAATAGCATAGTGACGACTCCTTCATATAGATTACTATTTCAAAGGCAATACAGATTGGTTTAAGAATTACTGCTCGTATAAAATACTTTTATTTGTTAGGTTAATGTATCTTTGTTTGCGTATGTTTTCTATCTCACTCTTTCCATTTGTCTGTTATTTTAAATAATAACGTTCCATTATTACTATATAATATGTGCACATTATATTGTTCCCGACTGAACTATAATGTTTGTTAACAGGATTTGATCAGCGAACTGAAGAGCGAGTTGAGCGGAAACCTTGAGAACGTGATTATCGCTCTCATGACCCCGCTCCCCCACTACTACGCCAAGGAGCTTCATGACGCCGTCGCCGGACTCGGCACGGATGAAGAAGCTATTATCGAAATCCTCTGTACATTGTCCAACTATGGAATCAGGACCATCTCTGCTTTCTACGAACAACGTGAGTAACTAATATTTAAAATGGCATTGTATCAAATAGAAGATAGTTAGATTAACCTAGCGTTAGCGTTCCTTTACGACTATACCCTAACGTGACTTTACGTATACTAGATGACTTAGACCCCTCTATACCTTCCAGAATAGTCTTCGTGCTCTTACAGTAGGCCGAGACGACCTGTCCAGTCATGTTTCTATCGTTGCAGATCTATCTTGCTCATTCAGAATAATCGCCGGTGTAGGCATTTGATTTGAAACTTACGTTAATGATTTAGTTGTATAAATTCGCAATAATTTACATTGAACACGATAAGAGTTGTGCAATCACGCGAGCCATATGTAGCGGCTTCGTGTACAGTTACCATTAGCGTTTTCCTCGTATGTGTTGGACAATGTTACAGAATGCGCAGCCGTTGCGTTCGTGGACATGTTTTTCGACAATTCTACATTATCTTTGGATTTTTTACCTATTCGTTGCTTGTATTATCATCATCTGCTAATGATAAAGTATTTAGTAGGGCTAGACTGCCAGAGACAAATATCTGTACCGTTGGAGATGTATATCGTATGCATATGCAAATTAAAGACATATAGTGTCACATCTTACGCCATCCCTGGTGTCAAATCGTGTCGTTAACACGATTTGTCGCGGGTGTCATAAGACACTTTCTAGGAGTGATAGTACTATCGTTTAGAATACAAATTATTAAAACTTACTCGATTATGAGTTATTCAGCTAGTTTCTGGTCTTCTCGCCCTTGTGGTGAAACTAGTTCCACAGATCGGGACACCTGTCTCTAATATAGATGTCTATAATATAGAGGAGCTTAAAAAATGAATACATTAATTGATTAATCTTCCGTGCGTTCTGTCTGTGGGGTGAAGTTTAGGTCGGTGTTCCACCTGTGCGTACATTTTTCGGACGGTGACACCTCTCGTTCCGTGCGTGTGGTATTTCGCAGACATGCCACCCTATTTCATACGCCACTGTCTGGGACGCTTGACTCCTCATTCCTGGCTACCTCCGCTACTTGGTGTCACAAACTTCTAGCTCCATGTCCAGCAGTGAGATATTACATGACAGATATCCGATGGTCTTGGCGGTTTCCTACACACAGCCTGTGTCCATGAGTTACTAGGTCATGAGTAATACGTGACGCGGTACTCATTAGTATTCTAACAAACTGTGTGCCGCATGCATGTTGACTGTTCACTGCAATTGAATGTTATCTTGTAAACGGTAAACGTGAATATGCTATAAAAACGTATTCGACTACTTAAATAAAATGTTACTTGTTGGGTTGACGTAAAGTTTAATTTCATACAACATATAGTGTGCTCAAGTTGATGCGAAAAATTCAAGTACAAGTTAATTTAGAACAAGATTTTTTTCAACCTAAATGTAGTCCTGATATGAACAAAAAGTATGGCGATTTTACAACTACCCTACATAAATTGCGTTTTATTCAGGACACCTCAGTTCTTCCGTGATCGTGTAATGTTAGTGAAACATCGTGATTGATAATCTGAACGATTTCCATTGTTCAACAGTTTATGGCAAGAGCTTGGAATCAGATCTAAAAGGAGATACATCGGGACATTTCAAACGCCTCTGTGTATCGTTGTGTATGGCCAACCGGGACGAGAACCAGGGCATCGACGAAGGATCCGCTAGGGCTGACGCAGAGGCGCTGGCCAGCGCCGGAGAAGGACAGTGGGGCACTGATGAGTCTGTCTTCAACTCCATCCTGATCACACGCTCGTACCAACAACTGAGACAAGTAATGTTATGCTTTGTTCTTTATCTCATGAAATGAGATATGTTTTATCATTTTATAATGTATTAAAATTATAAAATTTGAACCTGTCTACCCCGGCAGGGAACTGGCGTGTAGATAAAATTTTCAATTTGTAATTTGAGGTAAGTTCTCGTGTCGCTTCAAGGACTAGGTGTATTAAATGAAGCAATTCTGTAACAAAATCATCGAGTTCCAAGATGTTAATTGGTAGATGTTCAAACTAATTTAAAAAAGAGGTGCTATTATATAGGCTTAAGAGTACCTAATTTATGATTTCATATTATGTTGTAGGGTTATTACAACTTGATAGAGTATTTTAAAAGGAAACTGAAAATTTTGGTTAATAATTTCTGAAAAGATAGGATAGCTGGGTGGACCATAACAATGCAAGCCAAACGAAATACTCCTTAGATATTCCTCACTAGGCGCCCTGAAATTTTAATTGCCTGCATAAAATGTGAACAATATACTCGAAGTATGCATATCGTATTCAGATAATAAACGACATAACCATTTTGTCTGCAATGAGACCAAAGCTAAAACAAGTGAGTCATCAACTATGGAACCATTTATGTACCATGTACGTAATGATCGGAATTATTCATGATACTGCTGCTCGCACAACTGTGGCATGAATGTCTGGTATTATCGATCGTTTGTGGTTCTTAGGTAGTTTATAATACATTACTAGCACAATCCTCGCAGACTTCGAAGATGTTTTGCTAGCGAGCTCAAAAAGGCGACATTTTTATTTCTTTATTTTGTATATAATTCTTATTTAGATAAACAGCATGTTGAAATATTTATAGGTAAAGTGAACGTATTGAAAGTATTTAACCGGCTATAGAGACTACATAATTTTTATAATTCAGATCCAGACATTTGTTAGGAAAAATAACAAGTTCATAGCCTTGGGCTAGTTGAAAACTTGTCCTTAACTAATATTCGAAAGGGCCCTTGTCAGCTTAGTTATAACGGGATGTACCTTCACCATCCGGTTGCCAATCTGTCTAACAGTGAATGTAACGTAACCTTGACACGCGTATTTATTTCAGTTTAAAAAAACATTCGACTCCCTTTACCGTAGTCTATTCAAAAGAATTCTTTGGGTATTCCTTGGATCACAATCATCCCTACAATATCTAATGCTGTTCAAAACTGGTTAACTTGAGGCATATATAACTGATATAATCATCATTATCAGGCCTTATCGGTTTACTGCGGACATAGGCATCTTTCAATGAACGCCAAGACGACCGATCTCTTGCTACTCGCATCCATTCCGGCATTGCAATTAGGTGGACATAACTTCAAAAAGGATTCAGTTGGGTTGGGCAGCAATCCGGAAACTTCGTCACATTCTCACGTCGCCTATACCGCAGAACTTGAAGACGAAAGTCATCAACCAATGCGTTCTCCCCGTGATAACTACGGGGCCGAAACATGGCCTCTAAATTCAGGACTGGTCCGCAAGTTTGCGATAGCTCAACGGGCTATTGAACGTTCTGTGTTGGGTGTTACTCTGTCCGATAGAATCGTAACGTAGTCATAAGGCAGAGAACTAAAATATACGATATCACGCGATGAATAACTTCGCTGAAGTGGTGATGAGCTGGTCAGACACTCGGAAACGGATATAGCACTTACAAGTAATGTTAGGCTAACTGATCAACTTCTAAACAATATAAGGCGAACCACCACAAAATAGTGGCGAAAGCCTAGTAAACATACACACTTTCATATTTACAGTATTAAAGAAAGGCTGTCTAAAAATCAAGAGAACGTTTAAGTTTTGAGCTAATACAGACGTAACTATCAAATTACAGATCTTTGCAGAGTATGAAGCGATAACTGGTAAAGACATTGAAGAGACCATTAAGAAAGAATTCTCTGGAAGCATTGAAAAGGGCATGCTAGCCATTGGTGAGTAATGCCTTCATTTTTACTTTTAAACTTGCATATCATTCAAATTAGTGTTCATATAGTTGGGCAAATCGTAATTGAAAATAAATAGAGAAATTGCAAATGGTATAAGTCTCACATGTTTTCAAAAAATAAGGTTTATCGTGTCAATGTTTCAATTCAACCTAGGTCCTCGTTAATTATAACGAGGACCTAGGTTTAACAGTTTCGAAATCTTTTTTTTTTTTAATTTCAGAGCAGATACAACAGTCTAGACACTTAACTGTGTTGTTATTTTATATTTAATTTATTATTGGAATTTGAACGTGATTAGTATCTCCAAGATGGCTATTCGTCATTCTGATCCATTAATCAGCCAAGAATTGAGTCATTGTCGTGTAATGAAGGCCGGTCTAGAGGAAGTTTGAAACGACATTACACGCTTCTGTGACCTCGAAGTTTTAGGAACTTAAAGTTGATATTCCTGGTCAAAATAATTGCACTAATAATTCGTAAAATTTTGACCCTTGATATCACCTTATTCAATCCAGAGATAGAAATATAACATAGAGACAGAAATATAACATAGAGAGAGTTAGAACTGAAAATAGTTATAAGAGCAGGCGTCCAGATGTTTTTATTAAGTAGTTAATTTAGGAAGAGGTAGAGCAGGCTGAGAGCTACTCTTTTATATATACATATAGTCAAGCCAGCCAATCAATCAATAAATGTACGTAAGGAGTGTGATGTGTGGCATTCCGTTTCTCTCTGCCCACCCATTTAGGAATCTGACGTGAAGGTTTTTTTTGGTGACGCGGGGAAACGCAATTTAAGCGCCTTCACTGGCCCTAGTGGGGTCCAGCGGTATGTGGGGCTCACGACACATTACAATGCCGAATACCCACAAAAACCACCGCGAGTGCCATCAGTGCCGCCTTTGATGAGCCGCCACGGTCAGGACACTCGACGGCTAGTCAGCCCTCTAAGGGACCGACGCTACCCCCACAGATGGTGTTTTCCCGCACTACATGACAACCCCACCAACTTTGGGACAGTGCAATGGGGTGAGGTTCCCATCTTCGCCCCTTGCCCCGTGCGCGAAAGCGCCGCCTCCATTTGCTCTGTTGTCCCAGATTCTTATCAGAGGGGTACAAAGAACGTCTCCCTCGGTTCATTTGGCTTCGCCTGGTTTCATCCCAGGTTAATGTAATAAATGGTATAGAGTAAGAATTAAATTATCTTCGTAAATAATAATCAGTGTTTCTCAGTCTTTCTCCAACATTTTAGTAAACATCAAGTCGAATGGTGATCGATCCGAGCTACCCGCGTCTCAACTATTCTACCTATCTATTATATCTGTTCTTTACAATGTTATTTATTAATTAATGCATTAATGATACCAATTTCTTTTTCTATAGTCAAATGTGTTAAGAGCAAAGTTGGTTTCTTCGCCGAGCGTCTCTATTATTCCATGAAGGGATTGGGCACGAACGATAAGACCCTGATCAGAATCGTTGTCAGCCGCTCTGAGATCGATCTTGGAGATATCAAACAAGCTTTCCAGGAGAAATATGGAAAGGCCTTGGAAACCTGGATTGCCGTAAGTATTTTGTGTGAATTTGTGCTTGCAATAACGTGACACTAACGGCATACTAAAACGTGGTTTACTTGATAAATTTGAGCTGTAGGAAACATCAGTTAATCTGAAGAGCAAAAAGGCGCCAAGTTTTGACAGAATGTCCATAGACATCTAGTGTCAAAGTTTCCATTACTTAGCTATTTTATCTTAACTGATACACACTTAAATCCGCGTAATCACTTACCAACCGGTAATACAGTAATAAAAATGTGAATATATATGATCCAACTTTAACCAAACTGTAGTTACTTTACAACTTTACGTTATAATTTTCGCCCACAAAATATTGTGACCATTGCTCAGTGTAATAAAAATGGGAATATCTATGGGGTTGTGCTTAAATATTGTAACGGTCACTGTTGTGATTTTTACACTTAAATGTTAATCATTTAAGTAGTTAGTCATAGAAAAAGTGACCCTGACACACTATATGCACATTATATACTATTATATAGTATTGCGTTTGTGTAACATTTGCTTTCTAACAATTGTATCATAATCGCTTTTTTTCTCCGTTGTTCGTTTTTTTAACAGCATGTATTTAATTTAAAAAAAAATAGGAAGCTGACCCATATCTTCTATATTAATATAATTTTAAGTTTATCATAAATCTTGTTACCAATACTGTTCATTCATCAATATTATCTATATAGTTTGTCATGTACTCATATGTACCTATATACAGATCTATATATTATACAGGCGTGAATAAAAGAAAATTGTTAATAACTTAGTATATAACTTTTTTGTTTAGTTCACTGTTTTAGATGTTTTGTTTTACTATTTCTTAGCTCTCAACTCAAACATAATAAAAATATTACATTACAACATTAATGGAGAAATTCTGCATGGAGTAGTAATGGTGAATATAATATCTGCAGATATATCCCTGAGCGTGATTTTTAATCTGGTGGATGATTATAAACTAGCATAAGATCTATTTTGAACTGAACGGTTTCCAATGATGCACCGTATAGAATAGAGAACAATTTTGATTACAGGACGACACTTCCGGGGATTACAAGAAGGCATTACTCACTGTTGTCGAATAATTTGGCCCGGACCAGGATATCGACGACTCTCACCTTTTGTTTTCGTCAGTTGATAGGTTTTAAGTTAGGGTGTAGCTGGATCTCCATCGTCACCCGGGTGTAAATTTTTCCTTTATAAAGATCTGTATATTTTGTCTCTTTTCATCATTTACATGTAATCTCTATGCACAGTAGCTAACAGCTTGTATGTACGCATGGTTTTGGTACACATATGTAGACGTGGCTTGTTTTAAAAAGGAAGTGTTGCCATTTTTTCAGGAGGATTTAGGAGGTCCGCTCGGTCGTCTCCTCTCCGTCATGTGTTATTAAATCTTCCGCTAATTGTTGGAGGACGTTCACCAATAACTGTGTGATATATAACCTGTACTCTGTACCCAATGTACTTTGGTACGCTTCATTGAGGTGAATAGAGTCGAAGTAACCGATTAGAAAGAGAGATGAGATAAACTTTTGTGTCTCTCTCTAATCAAGTGCAAAGATTTGTTAAAGGATTTTTTTACAAAAAGTCGTTATTATCTGGGTACTGTCGACTCTATTTAAGTCCTCGATGTATGCATTTATTTTTTATTTTGTGTTTAGTAATATCGAATACTTGTAACATGTAATCGAGAGCACGGATTGTATTATTTAGAAAGTATGGGCCAGTTTCTGATTATTTTGTTTTGCGATTACAATTGTGTTTTTTCGAATCTTTGCAGGAAGACCTTGATGGTGACTTCAGGAATGTGCTAGTCACACTTTCTGCTTAATATCCTGCAAAATCATTTTGGTCTTTTCAAATGCATGCTTCTAAATTTTATGTTGTTACTACATTATCCGTCCTGTCGGGTAATATGGTAATGTTCTAAGTGGAGTGTATTTTGCAGGATGATACGAAAGGGGACTACAAACGCGTGTTACTCACTATTGTCTCGTAGAAGTCAGCTTGTCTCATATGAAAAGACAACTTGAATTGTAATAGTATGCTGTAAGCTATGTGAAACTGCCTTTGTATAACTGAGATGTACTTTTATAAAGCTTGATATTTTTGTGAAAATGATATATTTATTGGTGCTGTAGTTTTGTTTACTGTGTATATTATATTCTTCGACACATTACCTATAAATAAAACTATTGATGTTTTTTAATGTTTTATTCTACATCCCTGATGCCGTCTTGTGTTATCTGAAATGGAGGTACAGTGAATGATGGATTAGAAATTACTTAGTGATACTTGACACAAATCTACACGAAGCTGATAGTTGTGAGTAAATCTTCGGTATTGAGCCAAGTGCATGTATTGATTCATTACCTATTGGTATCTATGACGTATATAATTCTGAATTATCCTCTTCATGCTCATAACTATTTTGTACGAATTAGTAATTCGGTTATGTGGGATATGATCCTTGTTTTTTTCAATCAACTTTCGTTTCATTTAATTCATTGGCTGTTAAACCAACTAGGAGCAGAGTAGTCGGTGGTGCTGGTCCTTCAAATTTCGAACAATTCTATATCTTTCTATCTAATCGGCTTCATGTTGTAATCAAGAGTTAAAGAAACCCCTGAGCAAACAAGGTGAAAAAACATAATTCTACACTTAAGGCACGTGTCTGTGAGCGAAGATGTCATGGCAGTTCAAAACGCTTACAAGTATTCTCTTGTACCACTGCGGCAATGGTACTAGTCTTTGGCTCGAAGTGTGCGTGGGAACCGATGGTGGATCCGAGTTCCGGTTTCACTATGATCGCCGTGTTCCTGACTCTTACCAGGACAGATTTACCCAGGATCCACCAGGAACACAGCTCGTACAGCTATATTTAAGAATAAACGATAGCTTTTAAGGTTAACGAATGGTTTCACAAGTTCCTGTTTAATCCCGAGTTAGTCTAAAGACCTTGGAGCTGTGAAATGTACTTACAAATGTCGGTTTAACAGGTTCCAACTAAAAGTAAATGCATGAAGCGTGTATGACTAGATAATTGAAAATATAACTACAAATCCGACTCTAAAATTTTGGTCTCACCATGAACTTAGCAACGTTCACCGGAGCATTATTGCTCTTGATGAGCACCGCGTGCCTCAGACTATCCAGTGGCTGTGGAGCGCTCAGCAGCAGGCGCTTGGTGCAACGGTGCGCCCAGGCGTCGCCAAGCGCACCCACTACAGCGCCTGACGACAGGCCCAGCCGAGCGCTCATCTCGTTTGTAAGCACTACCTACAATAAACTGTGTATCACTGGGTAGTGGCAGAAGTGGGATTAAGGGACAGCATCCACTGGGTCTATAGTTCATATTGAAACAAATACGCAAACAATGTAAACAAGTCATATAACCTTGAGTGTAAAGCAATGTCCATATCAATGTCCCAGGGTATCTGTAGGGTGATCAGTGGTCTGCAGCCCCCGACGCGACCTTATCTCATTTGTGAGTAGTCTGCTGATGCGTTTCGGTGGCTAGCAGGTGCAGTAGAGGAGTGCAAACTTATCTGTATAAAAATTATGTGGATGTCTATGGGCGTCCGTAGTCATCAAAAGACTCCCAAATATTCGTTTTCCCCTCTATAACTACTATAGTAAATGATAGTAACGTGAATACACACCGCTATTTGTTTCTCGTATGCAATCTTGTGCAGATCAGCCATTAGCCGATACAACAGGCCAGTCCTCTGCCTCGAGCTTATCCCATCTTTAAATGGGAATGCTATTGAATCTATCACAATCAGCTTTATCTAAAAATAAATAATAATAAAAATCTATTGTTTATGAGAGCTGCATTTGCAATTCTTCACTACGTCTGCTTTGTTTCTGCTGAGTAGGTCAGTCATGTGTGCTAGCACTAGCTCAATCACATCGTTATTAATTAATATCCGTGCTATTGCATAAATAACGCTACACGCCGGACGGCCCAATGAGGGATGAGGTGCAGCTTCGCGGTTAATGAACGTTTGTAGTCACGATATGTCCACAACTGTTATATACAATTAAAATCGCACAAGCCAAAACACGAAATTCTATATTTTAAAAAGAGACAAATACATGTGGCGTAGGTAGGTTTCGAGTAGTGGATAGGCATGGTAATAATTGCGAATTAAATTTATATTCATTAGATATAATTTTAAAAAATAGCAATAACATGTGAAATTTCATTGGCAATGATTTTTTTTGTGTGATTTTCATACATACGCACGTTATGTTATTGTGAATTATAAAATATGAATTATAATTGGGGTTTGTAAGGAATCTAACGTTCTTAATATAAAATCTATTTTAAACACTCTTTTATCTCCAAATTGAACACATCTAAAATAGCTCCTTCTATTTTAGATGTGTTCAAATTTTACACTAAGGCAATCATTATTCTAAGTTTCTTAATATGAAGTCTATTATTAAAATACTAACGAGTGGCGCCTCAATTTTCGTAGCTATAATATTGTTTGCTCTTTCTAACACACTTTAGTAACTGCTCGATCGTTCGCACGATGTGATTTCATTGGTCACGAATTCTACCTTTCACAGATCAAATAAGGGGAGGTCTGCTATATCTCTTTATTTGCGATGCGATGTATGAATTTGCTCTTCATATGAAATATCACATGCTATTTGTGAAAAGTTCCATGTCTAGTAGTAGATGATCAAGTGTATACACGTTCATTGATAGAGCCGGTCTCGGTGAAGGAGCGGACGAACAAATCTTTATATACACGGTGATTTTATGGCCGATTTAGAAACGAAACGTGCGCATTCTAAATAATTCATAGTACCTCTATTAAATTAAATAAAATTAAACTCTTTTATTTTTTTTATAATTTAATATAAATAAAATACCCTGTATAATGGAATCAGGTCTGCTTAACGCCAGGCAGATGTTAAATAGCATAGTTTCAGTAGGAGGTAGTGCCATGCTGCCTTGCAGCCGAATTGAGCCGGCACTTCTGTGGGTCACCTCTCACGCACGTGAAACTGCCGCAGAGAGACAGCTATGGTTCATTAAAATGTATTCATTAGACGGGAGGCGGAATGGAGGGCAATGCATTTAAATAACAAAGGTGGGGATGTCTATGGACGTCGGTAGTCCTCAAAAGGCTTCGTCCGATTGCTCGTTTTCCCCCAATAAAAAAAATGTGAGTGACTCACCCTCATTATCAGAGGCATAGCAAAACATGTTCTATTGACCATGTCAAGATTATTCTCTAAATGACTCATCAGCCAAAGACAGAAGGTACATGTAATAAGGTAGCTAACCTTACGGTTTTCTAGAAAGTTAGGCAGATTGTATAAGAAAGCGCAGAATTTTTCAATACCCAATGCGTTTATGTAATGCAACTTGCTTAATCCTTCTTCTATACTGCTTACTGGTGTATTTAACAATCTTTCACATCTCCTTAAAGTGGCATCCAGTATTTCTGTAACATTCAATGATTTCTATGCTACCTATGTGATTTCAAAGGATAAATTAAATATTATATTATATATTCTTTCTAGACAAACATTGAGAGCACAACTTCACACCAGTTCCCTAATACGGTAGGCAGAGAGAATCTATGTTATACATCTATTTATTATACCTATCACTTGATTATGAACTGGATGTAATTCTCCTGTTAACATATGATGTGTTTTCCTCACAGTTAAGTAATGAGTAGAGTTTCGTGTGCAGTTATTGTATTTTGTTGCTTCTGTGTAACATTTGTAATATGTTTTTGTAATGTGCATAATATAGAATCTTTCATTCATTCATTACTGTAAGAGGTATTTGTATTGATACACTGCACCCAAATTGGCAGCCACCGGGTGGTACCCAAAGGTCAGTGTATAATTGTGACATGTTATAAGCCAATGACAGTGTGCAGTTCACATGTGATAAACTTATAAGAATAGTGATGAGTGCACTACTATTTTTCTTTCACTATATACTATGATAATTGCCATTTTTCAGTGACTTTGGGGCTTCAGCCCAAAAAGTCGATAAGTAGATCCACACCTATATTTACAGACAGTCCAACTGAATTGCCAGTAAATAATAAAAAAATACATAGTAAAATTCTTTTTAATTAATAATTTTATTATGTACTTAAAATATTCTAACATATATATCACTAAGAGGATTATTCAAATCGGACCAGTAGTTCCCAAGATTCCCTTGTTAAAACAAACAAACAGCAGCCTTATTGTGGTTATGAAAAATGTAATTGTGTATTCATACCTTTAAACCTTGTCCATGTAAAGTTTGTATTTGTATCAATGAATAAAGCTTCAGAGTCGAGTCCCCCTAATATGACTGGCACTTGCACAGAGGCACACAGCTGTAAACTGAAATTTTTAAAAGAAAACTGACCGTGTATGTTCATGGTTACTTTTTATTCAGTCTATGGGCTCCCATAGATTTTTTTATACCATTTAGATTTAAATATATATGATAAACAACATCAGTGATATGACTATTCCATTTGAGTTCTGTGATTAATTGTAGGATTGGGGCACATGCTTCTATTTGGTTACAAAGTAATTTGTGGTCCTTTTTAAAACTGAATAGACCCTCCAACGTTTACAGATCTCTCTTATCAGGCTTCGTGGCAATCTGCACTCTTGCCTTACATGTTAAATGTGATATAATTGCAACCATTCTAAATATATTATAGTATAAGCATTTAGTACAAACCACAATTGAGTTTTACCAGTACCCGGTAAACCTAATATTTCTGTCACAGCCCGTAGTGGTATGCCGTCGATACCAAATATTTTATCCAAATTTTGGCTAAACGTAGGTATGGATGGCAGGCATGTTTCTCTCTAAAAAATAAAAGTTATGGACTCAGTCAATTTCATCGATAAAATTTGTAGTCCCTATGATAATTTCAAATAAAAGGTCTTTTTACCTGCCATAACTCAGTTGCATTATATATTTTAAATGGTGAATACATATCACATATTTTACTATAATAATATTTATTAAAACTCATTTAATGTAGGTACTGTTCTTTTATTCTTTAATTTAAATTCCAGCAGCTAAAATTTACTATAACTTTGGCTTTGATTATAAACACCTTAATTAAATTCGAAAAATACTTTGGAAAAATATGAAGTAAATCTATATTTTTCTGTCCAGTGTTACCAACGCCTAAACTCAAAGGTTAAATAATTATTTAATGTTAAGCATAAAATCAACACGGCGAGAACGCGTTAGTTGAAAAGTTTTGCCGTCAAGCTCTGCGGTAGAGGTGTCGTGTGAATGTGACGAAGCTTCGGAATGCTGCCCAACGCAACTGAATTCTTCTGTCGGCTACCTATTCGTAGTTATGTCTACCTAATTGCAATAATTGCTCGAGGTAGACGTATTCGTCTACGGCTTGGTGTTCGTTGCACATGACCTTTGTCTTGTCCAAGTTCATCTTAAGGCCCATACGTCGGGACGATTCATTTTTGGCTATGCAGTATTTCCAGATTTTTTTCATTTCATTTCCTTTCTCAACGGGCTATTGTACGTCTTATGTTAGATCTTTGTTTTTCCGATAGAATTCTTAACGAAGACATAGGCAACTAAAGTTTCCGATATCACGCGAAGAATAAGCTCGCCGATGTAGCAATGTGCTGATCACACACTCAGAAGATCAGCTGGTAGATGAGCCAGTAAGGTTCTGGAGTGGAGCCGCGTTTAGGAAAACGAAGTGTTGGTGGACCGTTCACCAGGTGGGAAGACGATCTCTGTGTAGTAGCTGGTCCGGGATTGATGCGAGTAGCAGTAGATCGGCCGTCTTGGCGTTCATTGAAAGAGGCCTACGTCCAGCAGTAGACCGATAAGGGTTGATAATGATGATGATGGTGATAAAATATTTATCATTATTTCAATCCTTCAAAAAATCCATATCACAAGGTTAAAAATAATGTGAACAAAATGTAACATCGTCAAGAAGGAATTTTCAAGGAAATATATTAATTTCAGAACACGTTCTAACAGTTTTTAAAATTAAATGATAGGGGAGAATGTCGCGCGGTGTGTCTTAGGACCTGTTGAGATCAAATCCTTGCGTGCACAAATTGAATATACAATAAACATACACAGTGTACACAAAAAGTGCTCTGGCTTCGTCCCAGTTCTGAACACTGCACGAGATAATACTATTTCTGACCGCGTTCCGAACCAGAACGAGAGGGCTGGGGCGCAAACGGGATAGCAGTATCGCTCTCTCACCTTTCGGCAAGAGAGCGATACAGATATTCCGAGAGAGCGTGAGTCCATGTGTATTGTATGCTTACAAAGATATGCCACAGGCACGCGTGGAAGAAGGACCATAAAGACGATTTAATTAAAAACTTAAGAGATAGTAGTTATTATAAAACAAAAGATTTCAGAAAGGCATTAAATAAATTACTATTAATTTGAAGAAATTTTGAAGCTATCAACATTAAAGAATAGTATCGAACATGAATTCCTTTTTGAATTTGCAGCAAATTAACAGCACAGAGTACTGCCCACGCGTGGCCGAACCACGTCTTACCAACTGATATTTGGCACCTTCTAGTACAGACCCCACGCTACGCATACCACGTGGTCCGTGTGGCGATTCTCTTTACCGTATAATATACCCTTTGTTAAATATACTTAATTTTCTTAAACCTTTCAAGTAGCGTCAGTGTTACCAACTTTTACCCTAAAACGCAACGAAACGGGTGCAAAAATGCTTGTATGGTTTTTCGGGGCGAAGGGCCAAAAATAATGTCATTTACTTAATAATTTCTGATAAAATGCAAATTTTATTTGATCCACTATACATGACAATAAATCGATTCCTAGTTGTTTACTTAGGTATAAAAAATTTGCAGCTGGTGAGTACCTACTGCAAATTTATTATACCTAAGTAAACAATTTTAGGGAATTATTTTAGAGTTAAAATCTACAGCAAATATATATTATACCTAAGTTCGTCACCTGGCATCAGATTTCATGCCATAAACGATACTTGATAATTGAGGTATACAAACATATTCTTTGGACGTTTGATAAAATTAGATTTGTTTATGTCTGTGTCAAATTGATTTTAGGGTATTTCAATTTCGGCACTGGTACTTGGCAGCACTGGAAGTTTGATCCTTGTGAAAATTTACGCATGTAAACACATTTTATTGGAACAATATTCTAAAAGTATCGATTGATTTACTAATTTAATAACGTTCTTAAATAAACTGTAAGCAGATATAACATAGTGTTATATGATTACTACTTCTGTGGTGGTTGTAAAGTATAAATAATGAGCGATTGGGAGGACGAACCGGTCCCGGTGGCACCGGTCGAAACACACCACAGTCGAAGTTTTTACAGATCTAATAATTCCAGTAATACAAATTTTGGCAGAGGAAGAGGCAGTTCAAATCCAAACTGGAGAGCACGTGAGCAGGATAGTAGAGAAAATCGTCAAGGTGGCGGTCGCTTCGACTATGGTGGTAACAAAGAAATAATAAGTATTCCTTCGAATAAAGTTGGACGTGTTATCGGCAAAGGTGGATCTAAAATTCGCGATCTGGAGTACGAGACTGAAGCAAAAATTAAAATAGGCGACACCAACGGTGACACGACGCATGTCACTCTATTTGGTACTGATGAAGCCATTTCGAAAGTAACTGACATGATAACAGACTTGACCAAAGAATATGTACGGCCTCCACCGAGAGACTTTAACAGGAATGCAAGTAGTGAAAACAGTGAATTTGTTTCGAAAAATGAAAATGGCCAGACCATTGTTGATTGGTCTAGGTTGAATGCTCACTATGAAGAGCAACAGCAACTAAGATGGAGTCAGCTGCCACCAATTGTTAAAGATTTTTATATAGAAGATCCAGTGGTACAAGCCATGTCACCCTCCGAGGTAAAACATTGGAGGTTAAACAATTATGAAATTCAAATAAAAAGAACTTTTGAAGACAGGCCAGGTCTGAGACCTATTCCTAATCCTGTTGTAACATTTGAACAAGCATTTCAACACTATCCGGAAATATTGCAAGAGATTTACAAACAAGATTTTAAAAAACCCTCGCCTATCCAAAGTCAGGCATGGCCAGTACTACTGAGAGGCGATGACATGATCGGTATTGCCCAGACTGGTACTGGTAAAACTTTGGCATTTTTGCTGCCAGCTTTAATACACATTGAAGGGCAACCCACTCCTAGGGCAGAACGAGAAGGGCCTACTGTACTTATACTTGCACCAACTAGAGAACTAGCACTTCAGATTGATAAAGAGGTGTCAAAGTACCAATATAAGGGAATTAAGTCGGTTTGTCTTTATGGTGGCGGGGACAGAAAAGAGCAAATTAAGGTAGTTGAGAAGGGTGTTGATATTGTGATAGCTACTCCAGGAAGGTTGAATGATCTTGTTATGGCTAGACATGTAAATATCATAAATTTCTCATATATAGTACTAGATGAAGCTGATAGGATGTTAGATATGGGTTTTGAGCCTCAAATTCGTAAATCTTTATTTGATGTAAGACCAGATAGGCAAACTGTGATGACTTCTGCAACATGGCCTTCAGGTGTGAGACGTCTAGCAGAGTCATATATGAAAGACCCAATACAAATTAATGTAGGTTCTTTAGATTTAGCTGCGGTGCATACAGTGACACAAAAGATTATGTTTGTTGAAGAAGATGATAAAGATCAAGCATTATTTGAATTCATCCAGAACATGGATCCAAATGATAAAGTTATTATATTCTGTGGTAAAAAGGCTACTGCTAGGCATATTCATACAGAATTGTGCTTAAAAGGCATAGAAAGTCAGGCATTACATGGTGACCGTGACCAGAGTGATAGAGAGGCAGCATTAGATGATATGGTTACTGGTGCAGTCAATATTTTGGTAGCCACAGACGTGGCATCACGTGGCATTGATATTAAAGATCTGACACATGTAGTTAACCTAGATTTTCCACGTCACATTGAAGAATATGTGCATAGAGTAGGCAGGACTGGCAGGGCCGGTAAAACTGGAATAGCATTGAGTTTTATATCCAGAAATGATTGGGCTCACGCTGAGGAGCTTATAAAAATATTAGAAGAAGCAAACCAGGAGGTGCCAGATGAATTAGCGTCTATGGCTAATAGATTTTCGGCTATGAAAATTAGGAGGGAGCAAGAAGGTGGTGGTGGAAGGGGTCGTGGAGGACGGGGTAGGGGAAGGGGTAGGTGGTAATAATTTAATCCAAGGCATTTATAATAATGCAAAACTTAAAATACTGTTTAGCATGTTATTGTTTTTTCTAACTTTAATTTTTTTCTTCATTAAATCTATAAACAGATAACACATACATGTCTGTTATGTAACTGTTATTTTAATTTCCCTCACCACATAGTTATCTCTGCCCACCACGGTTGTTGTTGTTACCATCACATTATACTCAATGGGCTTGATGTAAATCTAATCATGGTCATCAACATGTCCCAGAACGGACCAAAAAGAGTAATTGGGATAAATCAATTTTTAACATCAGTTGGGTCAGATGGCAGACCCAACGGAATTGGGGAATGATGTTTACCTTTGTCTGCACTCACTTGTGTAATAGAATGTCTTATGGTAATACGAACCGGAACCTAATCATCCAAATTTGTTTTGAAGCTTTAGCATGAAAGAGTAACTAAATTTTTCATTTATATAAGTATGAACATTGAATTATCACACTATCGATTTGGCGAGCCGATTTACGACCTAAAATCAATTCGATAACTAAGTGGATTCAGACATGGAAACTTAACATTGACAAATATACAATTTCTATTTTATAAAGTACTACTAGCTGTGCTTCGTAGTTTCACCAGCATAAAAGACATTTGTCCCCTTTTTTATATAGAACAAACAGTATTTTCATCTAGTCCCTACGCCCATAAACATACTCATTATTACTGTCTTAACGTTACCCTCCTTTACTCCTCCACCAATGGGCTCCTAAGTTTTTTTCATAGGAAATACTAAAAAAAAGCTTATCTCCTATGTCATTTCTATTCAAATATTAAGTACATATAACGCCTATTTCAATTCAGATATAGGTACTATGAGAAACGGAATAATAATAATACTTTGTATACGACGCTTAACACATTCTGCCTCAACGTCTACAGCGCTCGTCGGCGTCCTGAGACATCTCAATCACTCCTCAGATCTTATAACTTTCGTCAGTGGCGTTTACGGTGGAAGACAGTACAGTGCGACAGTGTCACTATTCACTATGCTAGGGCCTGGTAGTGGCGCTACTCGACCTATCTTATCCACACCTCGAGGGGGCCCTCTGCAGCGCCATATTATGTCACTCCGACGTCATTTTCACCAGTGGGCATTCATGACCAGTTGGGGACACGTGAGTATCACGTGAAAGGTATCCTCGTACATGCTTTATTTAAAAACGGATTGCGCTACTTTATTTAATTCAATTCAGATAGCTATTAGTATGTGTCTGGATTCATCCGAGCGAAGCTCCAGTTAATACCTATGTTAATGAGGGATCTCAATACCATGTTAGGAAAGATAGATACCATACTAGATAACTTATATATTTGTATTTAATAAATAGATATATAAAATAAAATCAATTCACAGCTTAAAGTAAAATAAAAGTCAGTAAAATATATTCGAGACATTCATAATTACTTTTTAAAGGTTATCATTATAAAATATGTATAAAAATTAACCTGGTCAAATACTTAAATATATTCCATATTATTCGCTTTTTAAAAGCATAGGTATAATATAGATAGAGAAAAGAAGCCACAGCTAGGCCTGTGAAGGCGAGCGTCCGTGCTGGTGAATAGAGAAGGAAAATGAGAATGTATTAATTATAATAATCTTGCGTGCGCATTTGCACAGAGAGAGTAAACCACTTTTGCCTTCTCTGCTTAGACGGACGATTTTAGGTTCCCTTTATTTATCTATATTATCTCTATAGGTAAAAGTGCCACCGAATATCATCATCTGCTGGACGAAGGCCTTCCCCATAAATCACGACTACGAGCCACTTACATGCAGCGGCGCCCCGCCCACCTTGACTCGTATTGTGTGTACTTGAAGTTGTTAGTCAATTAGTTGTATGATAATTTTGTGGAGTAATCTTTTACTAGTATAATACTGAAATTAATAAAACATAGACAATATGTATATATACAGAAAAAACTTTACTTACTTTTACAATTGAAAGATATGTTGAGGTAATATGAGTATATTTATTACACAATACGTAGTATTTAACAATACATCAGCACATTCAATAAATTATGCAATAAGCCTCAGCTGTAAAATAACCGAACATGGACAACAGGCCTAACAGTAAACACTAACAAGTGAATTTCCTAATAATTTACTGCCAGGACATCGTGAATTAAATAGGAATTATAAAAAAGTTTAGTTAAATTTATATACTTGTCACAAAGTCTCCTTATACACCCATTAGGAATCAATTCTTACAGAAACAGATTGTAAAATAAATAACGTCAATATAATTTCTAGTACACTATACATGTTAAAGTTGGTTTTATGTATCCTTTGGCTTAAACAATTTCTAATCGCTTCATCTCTTTCAATAATTCGACACCCATTTTGGCGGGAGAGCGGGTGACAATGACGTTTGCTTTCTCTAAGGCTTTGATTTTGTCCATGGCACCGCCTTTTCCGCCAGATATAATAGCACCTGCGTGACCCATGCGCCTTCCAGGCGGAGCAGTCAGACCTGCAATGAACGACACGACGGGTTTTGCCTTTTGGCCCTGTAAAAAAAAAAGCAATTACTTATTATACGTGTATTGATAGATGTTTGTCTAGTCTACTATTGAAATTTACACACGCGATGTAGGCACAAGGTGGAAATTAATAATACATATTATGTTGCATGAATTATACTCTCATTCAAATATTCTGCTATTTATAAATGAATACATGGGTATAACAAGTTACAGATGGATGTAGTTGATCTTCAGTATAATGGCTGTCTCGCCAGCCACTATTCTATTTTTATCTTTTGGTCAATTTATTTTCTTATAATTTATTTTATTATCAATAAGTACGTCTATACCTGTTAATGGAATAAAATTTAGAAAATTACTAAAATAAATGTAATTTCAATTCAAATATTTCAATGGCGTATTAAAGTAAAATACAGTATACACCTTTAATTGGAAGAATGAAGAACAAAATGCAAATATTTTAATTTTAGCTTTTGCCATACTTTCTTTTAATTTTTGTTTCATCAACTGTTTGGTTTCTTAACGGACAACTACATTCACATGTTATCTGTAATGATAGTTATGTTGTCAAATGACGCAAAATAACAAAGAATCAAACCGTCATACATACATATGAATATCTTTTTTAAACACATTACCTATCTGTACACGTACACTACATTACAAATCAATGATACATTGATGATGTAACCAAGATTATTTCTATCAAACTAATGTGTCACACCCCCCAATGACAACTAATTATATGAACTCCACGCAGATAATGCAAACAATCTATGATAAAATAAGATAAGTGTGATAAACAAAACCTTTTTCGAAACATCTCCTTTACCTTCGTCTAAAAGAAAACAAAAAGGTTGTTGTAATTCTTTACAGTTTCATCAGATGGTTAGATAGTAATTCAAACTTATACTAAAGGTTGCGATTTTTAGATGAAGCCTTTTTACTTTTCATATAACGAGAGGTATTGTAAAAGGTAAAATTTACATTTGTACCACAGTCTTAGAAAACACTTTCATATTATTTTTCATTGATTTTTGTTCATAATTTTGTCATTTTGATTACTCCTTAAAAATAACAGAACCCGAATTGTAGATTTCAATTAGCAACTTAAAATATTTTGCAGTTTAGTGTCAGTTAGTTCAGGTTTGACAAATAGTAGTACACAGTGCAATCGCGAATTTATCATAAACACTACAGCTGGCATAACAAGAAAATATTTTTTCTTGGTATCGATTTAATGCGGGTGATATAGTAGGGCTCAGCTACTACTTGTAGGCAACCAGGAAGTGGCGGTAAGACTTTGTAGAGTTGGAAGTGAATGGAAGTGACATACAAAATAATTTAATAATTCTTTAATGAAGCTCATAAGAAGAACAGCCAGTTCGGCCTTCTTGGCTTCTTTGGATGATACTTTGGTCGAGTCTTCACAACCAACTATATTTGTGAATAAAATAATGATGTGAGGATAGCAAGACAAATCTGTAAGCATAATGACTTATGGCAGCCGGTTGATGTGTCTTCTATCCAGGGACTTAAGACGTAACTGAGTAAAGTGTTTTGAACACTGTTTTTCATTTCTTTTTTCTATATTCAAACAGAAATAATTTGTGACACTTAGGAAACTAGTTTCAAAAAAATGTGTTTTAAAAACATGCGTTAAAAGTTATAGTTCTTTGGCGCGTATTTTCTTTTTTAATTAACTTTGTAGTTACTACTACGTGGTAGTTAATACGAGGGTGGATTAAAAAGTATTCGGCTTAACCAAGAAAATAAACACATACTAAATCAGGTATATTTTTATTTTTATACATAATTACCATCAAATTCGATGCTCTTTTGGCACCTCTCATTTAGAGCATTTGAAAAAAAAAATCTTCCTTAGTGTCAAAATATGCTTCTACTGCTGTTTTGACCTCGTCGTTTATCGAAAATCTTGGACCTCCCAAGTGCTATTTTAGGTTACGGAAAAGAAAGAAGTCTGACGGTGCCAGAACTGGTGAATAAGACGGATGCGGTAATAGTTTAAAACTCCAATTGTCGATTTCAGCCATGGATTGCACAGACGTGTGAACGTCTTTACGGGCGTTAACTTAATGAAACAGGGCTTTTCTTTTGAGCATTCCTGGACGCTTTTCTTTTATTTCCTCTTGAAACGTAGTAAGACACAGCAGTGATCAGAGTTTATCTAATCTGACCCCATTCAAGATAATCAATCACAAGCACACCCTTGAAGTCTAAGAATACTGAAGCCATTACCGTATTTGTCGACAAAATCGCCTTAGCCTTTTTAGGGGGTGGTGAACCATGTCTTCTCCACTGTTTCTATTGTTGTTTTGTTTCTGGCGTACAGTAATGAACCCATGTCTCGTCCATTGTAACAAACCGATTAAAAAAATCACCTCCATCGGATTCAGACAACTCCAAACAATTACGTGAAATAGTCAGTGGCGTCCTTTTTTTTGTTTAACTGAAAGCAGTCACGGAACCCACCTCGCAGACACCTTGTGGAAACCCAATTCAATGATGCTTTGCGTTCATTCATAAGAGATGCCTATAATCTCGGCTATCTCTCGAATTTTTAATCTGCGGTCTCTCATATTTAAATCAAGTACTTTTTTTAAATATCTTCGTCTGTAGTGGACGTCGAAGGCGTTCCAGAGCGGGGTTCATCTTTCACACTTTCTCTACCACGCTTGGATTATACTATCTACGTTTTGACGGACGAATAAGGCAGAACAGAATCTCCTAAAGTACTGCCCATATCATTGTGGATGGCTGGATGGGTTTCGGTCATAGCACCTTCTTATGGAGAAAAGAAAGCCAGAAACTATGTCCGATGGCTTTGTTAAAAAAATTATAAAATCACAACTAATTATCGCACACGCCTCGAACTTCACACAATTAATTAGTCTGAACTCAACTAAGTAATGGAAGTAGATTTGATTTTTAGAATTGAATGAATCTGTGTTAGGACGAGTATTTTTCGATCCACCCTACACGTACATTGAAGTTTTATTAGTAAGCATGTCGGTTTTTCGTGACGGAGTGCGCGCGCATCGTGAAAATTTACTCTCACCAGCAACGCGCCCACCCTAATGCACCAGGAGAACTATAACTTCAAAACGCATGTTTGTAAGTACTAATAACTGTTACAGCCAATAGGGATTAGATTGGCATAAAAACTAGCTTTGCCTATCTTGCTGTCCCTTTCACTTTACGCAAGGAAACTGCAACATCGAATAAAACACACATACATATAACACTGTAGGAACAGTTGAAACGAGTACAAACAGAGATGGTATAACTGTATATATGTACAGGAATAATTATTCTGTACAGATTTAATGTGTGACACTTATGAAAGTGCTTTTAAGTCCCGGATTGTATCATTATATTTTGTTATACAACAACACATCTTCATGCCAGATCCCCTAAGGACATACGTCACGATCCCTACATACTGGTATTGCTTCCTCCACATAAATAATACTCTGGTTGGTAAGACCCTCGGCACTACCTTCAGTATTCCCACTAATCATGGTACATCAGTCTTGATCTGCCCTGGTACCTACATCCTTCAATGTTGCCATTGTATATCTGTTTTGTCATGCGATTATAGGTAACTAGCTTGGAATTGCGATTTCACCCGCCTATCGTGATCATGTCTATATCTAATGTATACCTTTCTATATAAATGGGAAAGACAGCCAATATCATAATTGTTTTAGGATCAGACGATCCTAATTTTTTAAATCGTGCCAATGAAGCCACGTATTCATTAGGTGACATCAGATTATCAGTAGCTTTTATGATGTTTCGTAATTTTTTGCAACAGTTTATAAGCACTAGTGGTGATTTATTTTTTAATGGACCATGTGCTCCTTAGTTTAAGTGGAGAACAGGACGCAACATTCAGATCTTTTAGTCCCGGGAGACCTTCAGATGGAATTTCCATTCTGCCATGGACCACCCAGTTCTTTAGAGGTAATATACAGCACCAAGAAAAAGTAATGGGACTGTTCACTCTTGTTACTTATTTATTAACGTGGCTCGCGGATAGCTACTACCAACGGTAAAGAACCACTGGTATAGATGATAAAGTCACAAATACTCACTGTGTTGTTCTGGGTTAAATACTCGGACGCCAACTCCTCGGCATTCCCACCGATCTCGCCGATGAGGATGATGCCCTTCGTCTCCGGGTCTTTTAAGAACACCTCCAAACAGTCGATGAAATCTGTCCCGTTGAACGGATCACCGCCGATGCCGACGCATAAAGTTTGGCCCAACCCAGTCTGGAAGGATTAACAAAATGTTTAGTTTCGGAAAAACGACTGGTTGTCAGGACGTCCATAAACATCCGCAAGTAACTTGCCCACACCCTCCTCTAATGAACATGTTGAGTAATTACACTATACCAATCATTGGATACGAATTGGACGTCTTGGTGTTTTTTGGAATGCCTATGTTGCCAACCGACAAGGCTGATAATAGACGAGATAGCTTCATTTTATTCCTATTCATTAGTTTCGTGTTAGTGTAAATACATTATGGGAACATACTAGATATCACGTTGAAGTTATTTTTCCATAAACAATTATTTAAGAAGCGCGGTATGAAAAGGAATACGAGTAAAATCATGTGAAACAGTAACGTAGCGCCACGCATGGTGCGTAACACTACATCGTCCTATTCAACGGAATTGGACCGGCACGACCGGGGAGGTACCTCTCGTTCATTTGATACCGCCGAAAAGTGAAACCTACAGTGTCGTGTTTGGTGCGGTTTGTGAGTAGCCGGTGGCCCATGGGGGGGGGTGAAAAGGAGGTCAACTCATCGGCATAATTATGCTGCTTTCTTCTGAGTCGGTAGTCGTAGAAATGTATCGATTACTCATTTGTCCCCCTATACTATAAAAAAGGCGTCTTCAGACGCGTCGCCGCTCTTTACGGAATATGTATGCTCCCTTCTTCAAGACCCCTAAGCCATATCGGATCTGAAATACCGAGGGAAGCAGCTGTTTTTTTTTCTACTGTATGGTTCTAACAAACAAATGCCACCATCCTACCCGCCTAAGTTAAGGCACATAAACACTGTCGCGGGCACTAGCTGGGCTTCAACTCAATTGGCTTTCGAGTGACCTCGTTTTCAAAGGCGGTCAATCAAGATATTAGTTCAAACTAGTTTCATTTATATCGGTTACACAATACAACGTCAGCAGTTTATTTGATGAGTAAAACACACATTTCACTAGCAATGACGTATCGTAAACATAATTCATGAAGAATTCATCACGTAGTGAGCAGAGCTGTGTAGTGTCTACACATATACTTACTTACGTCCCTGAACATCAGCATAGTTATGCCGATGCGTTGCCCTCCTTGTCATCTCCCCTCCCCAAATGGGCCACCGGCTACTCACAAAGCTCACGAAACACGATACTGTAAATCACGATGCGAGAGGTACCTCCCTGGTCGTGCCGGCCCCATTCCGTTGCATAGGAGGATGTAGTGTCCTACACCATGCATGGCACTACCTCCCCTTATGGAGCATACCCCTATGGCACTACGTCTTCCTGAAAACTTAACAAATTATACACTAAAACGTTTTTCGGTAATCCTCGGTAATGCATGAGTGAAAACCGCATGGAAATTCTTTCAGTATATATCGAGGAAATAGATCACATACAGACACGACAGCTTATGGGGACTTAAGTCTCATCAGATGTATAGATATATATGCTTTACTACTCGTTGGCTAGTTACAACTGGCTCTGCATTAAGTGGCAATAAAATATCACGGTCATTAATCGAAATATAATATAGCCTAAACTTAAAATTGAATGAAGTTACCTGCGCGAAATTTAAATAAAATCGGACCGGTACATTCGGAGATCAACCGTGACACGAAATTATATGTACAAATCATTAGAGCACTTTCGATAGTACAACGCCATGCTTTCACCCATGTAAAATGTATTCCGAAGCAACCATTTAGAATTATTTAAAGCCCAGCCGGGCTGGGTTATTTCTCGACAGAATATAAATTTTTTCAACAAAAAGTCTTTAAACATTTTGACGTGAAATAAACATACAAAAGTGAAAAAAAGTGTTGCAGGGCTTTGTTGTAGTAAATATTTTCAGCCTACTTTTTTTCTAATATATTCCGTATGTACATTTAATCATAGGTATGTATTCATTACTCACTACTGTGGTCTGGTGGCAGGCCTCGTATGTCAGTGTACCGGAACGGGACACGACACCGATGCAGCCCTTCTTGTGAACAGCACCTGGCATGATGCCAATCTTGCACTTCTCTGGCGCAATAATGCCAGGACAATTAGGACCCACTAATCTTGACTTGTTTTGTCGGAGCAGAGCATGTTTTACTTTCACCATGTCCTGAAAAGTATAACATTTTCTAAGAAATGAATAATAAATAAATGAATACATAGATACGCAAGGTTGACGAACAAACAGTTTTATATCTGTGGATCTTATCACACTATGTTAACCATGACCCACACAAAATACTGTAAGGACTTGTGATACAGGCACTAGACAATGAAAATATATTTTAAGTTCTATAAATTTTGAAAACGCTTTAAATTAAATTTCATTGTAGAAATACATTCATTGGATATACATAGTAGTGTAAAGAGTATAGGTGAAGTGCTTGTTTGTTGGCTTGTGCCAGCTACTTTATAACTACGAATGCATTCTTATCGGCTTAGGTTGTCTGGAAGAGACTATTTTTGTGTTCCGTAGTTTAAGTTCAATATATTAGTACTGCTTTCAAGAAACGACATCAAGCCCTTTTTATTATTTAAGTATTATTATCCATGATTTTGATGGTATTTGAACCCACAACCTGTGGTGCAACATCCATGGCCTAACCCAAACAATAATACCACTACACCAGCTAGACGTAATAAACTGTGTTTTTGTGAATTTATCGGCTATGGTTATGATAGCCGATAAATTCAACTAGGTTTTAATTTTACAATTATAATAATAATAATGTCGTCCACACCGAATTTCGGCTACAGCGGCCATCTCTTTATTGAGAGAGCCATCTGCGCGTACCATATTATAGTGCACAAGTGTTTGCGCAGACACAAGAGCACTTATCATAATCCTAATAATTTTTGTATGGTCCGACCCGGGATTCGATCCCGGGACCTCACGTATGTGGCTAATTACCACTAGACCACGAAGCAGACCACAACAGTAATAGTAACTACACCACACAGCCACTGTTGAACTCTCTTAAATTTCGCCACCTACAAACTGTCAATCCCTATTTCCCCCTTAATTATGAAATTAACATTATCAAAGTAATGAAACAGGTATTTGGTGACTTTGAAACAATAGTCCAATTAATTAAAAATCTTTTATGCACTTTAGCACCTCCATTACACCCCACTGTGAATAGAATTTTCACACAAATGCTCATTTAAATCAATGTCGAAAAACTAGAGACCTACTTAAGGTCTCTAGTTTTTTATTAGCAACAATCATCATCATCATTATCAGCCCTTATCAGTCCACTGCTGGACATGGGCCTCTTTCAACGGATGCCAAGATGATTTATAACAATAGAGTGTATAATTAGTTAATCATTGAATTTTATGAGATCAATGTAAAGTAAGAAGAACATTATAGGCTATATTCATTTTATTAGTAGGTGGCTAAAAATAAGCTAAAGATTATTGAAAAACAATGGAATTTTTGCTCAATTTTAGTACCTATATGAAATGATTTCCAAGGACAAACTTCTGCATGATTTGAAAGGTTTATGTAAGCATGTAACTTGTTTTTTTCATTATAAAGAATTATTATAATCCTGGCCTCAACCTCATACAACTAACCACACATGAAATACTTGTCCAAGGAAAATATAGTAGGTGTTGTCGCACATCCCCTCTAAATGACCAAGCATATAGCTGCCTCTTATATAAAAATAGTGGAAAGGTAAAGAAAAATATTTACATGTTGAGGAACTCCTTCTGTGATGCACACAATAAGAGGCACTTCAGCCTCAATAGCTTCCAAGATGGCGGGAGCAGCAGCTGGTGGTGGTACATAAATTACAGATGCATGTGCCTTGGTTTTCTCCATGGCTTCCTTCACGGTACCAAAGACTGGCTTACCCAAATGTTCAGTGCCAGCTTTTTTGGGTGATATTCCACCCACAATCTTTGTGCCATAATCAAGAGCCTGCTGGCTATGGAATGTACCCTGTTTACCAGTGAAACCTTGTACAATGACTTTAGTTTCTGATGATAATACCAAGTTTTTTCTGGTTTCTGCATATGGTTGGCCGCAAGTGCTGTAGGGATATCTGATGTTGCCAAGCTTTATGCCATCTGCGAAAATAAAAATTAAGTATAACATTTATTAATAAAGTTATTACAAAATGTATGAAAATTATTTCGACGGTGGTTTAATCTTGGCAGGTAATTATATATAAAGGTAAAATGTATGAGACATGTTTTAGCACTCATCATTCACATTTAAGCATGTGAGGGGCCAATGACTTAGGCAACCTGATACACCAACTTTAATTTATCTCATCAAAAGCGATAAATCCATTATCTAACATGGACAAATAAGAATGTTATTTGTCTATGTTAGATAATGGGTCTATCTTCTATATTCACATTTAATATTAATAAGTAGATTTTATTCACCGCTGTAAGTGCCTCTAAATAAAATAAAACACAAAATCTATAAACCAATGGTGAAAACACTAGTAATAGAAATACTTTGTTATATAGTAAACAATATTGTAGCTGTGTTAATAATAAATAAGCCACACCCCATATTTTTATCATGTATCAAATTGAACAAAAAATTGTTTTACAGAATATAATATCAGTGCAACGCAAACAAGAAGATTGTTTATAATTTATTGTTACACTGTTATTGGCCAAAGGTTAATGTATCTATTAGTTTGATCGATGCACACAGATGTGGCAATAATTCCATGTTATAATTGTTTTATCATATAAGAATACCCAATTTGGTTCTTAATATGCATCTACACAAAGCGCACATAAAAGTAACAATGTATATCGGCCATAACACTTTAAAATAGACGAAGGTTAAGCATGCGACATTGATTAGCGATGTTATATAAAATTCGGGTATTGAATACAGTATTATTATAGAACTGTTGATACACTGCTGTAATTTTCATCATTGGGATTAATCAGAATATGTGACGTACAACAAGAGTATTTAAAAAAAACATCCAGAAAACTTGTAGTATGTATATCACAATTATACTATGATAAATAATAGGTTGTGAAATACGATTAATACATAAATAGTAATTGCTATACCTTTGCAACGCGAAAAAATCCGTACCGGTAACGCCATTGTATAACAGTAGAAAAATTAGTAAGGTTTTACTTTTTAGAAATTTTGTGACACTGACAAAGTGGCCATTATTATGTAATAGAAACAGTGTTAACAACCCGAAGAAACAAATTTTCATTTTAGCAAGTGTTACAATTATTTAATAATTTGACCAACAATCAAGCTGTTGGAAAGGAAGGATCCCGGTAGCTCTTTGAGATAAGTTAAAGTAACTATTTTAGTTACCTTATAGTTCGGCCCCCTTTACACGGGGGCATGATTTTACTGCATTTTCGCACGATATTGGGGTGTACCTCCAAATAATATAGATAGATTCCTTGCAAATCTTACAGTTAAAATTTTTTTTTAGAAACACTTTATAGTAGTTCTATACACACAAATGCTTTCGCTACGTCGAAAAAATTGGCGCACGTCGGGATGCGACATTATATATATATATATATGTACCATTCAAGAATCTGTATACGACATTTTGTTTTAAACGATCTAATGATGACTCTACCTAAATTACGTATTCAGCGTACCCCTTTATACTATAAAACATAAGAAACAAAATGACACAAGCTGATTGCAATTGTACTGTATACATGTTTTTCAACCCAAATCACATATGCTTTCTGAGTGTGAGTAGATGAAAACTGCTATTTTGTAATTGTTTAAATTATTTTGAAGGTACGTGCTGTATACATATTTCTGAAACTGAAATGGATATATAAAATAACATTAGAAGTCTTTTATTGATTTTGTAATGTGAAATCATTGTATACTGGTCTATCATATACCCTTCAATAGCCTATTGAGCTACCGCTAACTTCCGGACCAGTCCTAAATTAAGAGGCCATGTTTCGGCCCCGTAGGTCATCACGGAGAGAACACGTCGGTTGAAGATAAGCTCTGCGTTATAGGCAACGTGAGAATGTGGCAAAGCTTCCGGAATGCTGCCCAACCCAACTGAATCCTGGCTATCGGCTTTCTTCTCAAAGTTATATCTACTTAATTGCAACTGTTGCGCGAGATAAAAGTATACTTCGAGACGAGACGAGAGTAAGACTTCGAGAATAACACCATCGCGGTTGGCCGGGTTAGAGAGAACGTGTTCATTGAACATGGCTTTTGTCCTATCCAAGTTCATCTTAGGACCAATACGTCGGGATGATTCATTTAGGCTATGCAACATTTCCTGCAAGTTCTAAAATATTATCCAATATCATCACCAATTTTATTTCATATATAAAATAATATAGTGGCCCATTGTGGGGGGGGGGGGGAAAGGAT
>JAFELO010000279.1:914179-940989 GCA_017140195.1 Eumaeus atala | reverse complement strand
GGGAAAGGATTAATATAATCGCTAGGCGAAAGTTCTTTCATAATGGCGTTTACGCCATAGTGAAAACATCATATTTTTAAAAAAATTATATATAAAAAAATTGTTTGCGTTTACAAATATTTAAATTTCGATCATATTAATCTTATAATAATAATAATATCGGCTACAGCGGCCATCTTTATTGAGAGAGCCATATGCGCGGGACATATTGTAGTGCTCGAGTGTTTGCTCAGACACAAGTGCACTCTCTATTCGAGTGTTCTCTTCACCGACACGACCGGGGAGAAATCAGGCGCGGGACCGACGGTTTAATGAGCTGTCCGAGGCACAGGGGTGTAACGCCGACAACTTCCTAACTCTGGACAGTCATTTGAATTTGAGAAATCCTAATAGCACTTTTTGTATGGTCCGACCCGGGATTCGAACCTAGGACCTCTATGGCTGAATATGCTTACTACTTTTATAGACCTATATGTAAAAAACTTGCGTCTGCAAATCGAGGGATTATAAAGTATAGTTGATTAGTTAGGTATATTAAGTACTCCGACAGTACTTTGTCATTGAAAGCACTTTATTTTATATATTGCATTAGAGCAAATATACTTTTGTTTGTTAAATAGTTAAGTATAGAAAAGGATATATCTTCGAAACATATTAATTTGTTAACATGTTCATGTAAATATGACAGAAAAAATAATAAAAGTCCTTTACCAAATCTAAAAATAAAACCTTTGAAAAATCCAATGATATAACGGATGCTGATGAGTATATGTAAATAATATAATAACTGAATATGAGATATTAGAATAAAAGACCCTACTTATCTGATAAAGGCTCGGCATTGCCGGCCTAAAAAAAGGCCCCTGGTCCAAGGCTGTTCCAATAATAATAATGTCATAATGTCATTTTGTCCTCTTTGATATTTTTGACTTTTGACAGCTAATACGTGTTTGATTTTGAGTAGTTTTGGTTTATCTATTGTTTGATACAACTTTATTTATATTACGATAATAGTAATTTATAGGGAGCCACGTATGTGGTATTTAATAAGGATTTGAAAAATATTTTGAATTAAATTATTGTATACAAAATGTGCGATTCAGATAGAAAACTGGGTGAAATACGAGCCCTTATCTTAGTTGGAGGATATGGGACTAGGCTTAGACCCTTAACGTTAAGTAGACCTAAACCGCTTGTGGAATTTGCTAATAAACCAATACTTATGCATCAAATAGAAGCGTTAGTAGAAGCAGGCGTCACAGAAGTAAGTTTTAGCGTTACAAAAAGCATTATCTCAGAAAAAAAAATTCCCGGCTATATCAGCTAGAACCATATTATTTTATCTTCTTGATGCTATGCTTTGTTTCGAAATTCACTATACTTTAAGAACAGCCATATTTTTTTTTAATTTTTAGGTAATTTTAGCAGTGTCATATAGGGCTGAAGATATGGAAAAGGAGCTCACTGAACAAGTCTCAAAACTTGGTGTAACACTAACATTTTCACATGAAACTGAGCCTCTTGGTACGGCAGGGCCACTAGCATTGGCAAGAGAACTATTGAGCTCCAGTACTGAACCGTTTTTTGTGCTTAATTCTGATGTCATTTGTGAATTCCCATTTATGGAACTTGCAAAATTTCACCGTAACCATGGAAAGGTAAGATATGTCAAATGTTGTCCTTGATGACTTGTATTCCACTAGTTGATTTAGTTAACTTCCTGTGTAGATGACCAAGTTAATACCCAGAACTCACAATGGAACGTAAACACTTTGTGTTTAACTGCAGATTTCCCCGTATTCTCTGGCATGTCTGTACAGTACCTGGTAAGGCCAGGTATAGGTCACGATATATAACTTAAATCTTTAACTTTGAATGTGCTGTAACATTTCTACAAAATATAAACTAAAAACAATATTTACAAAGCTTTCCAGTATTTTATGTGCAATCTTATCCAATAACATGTTGAGTTCAAATATTTATTATGTTGAATATAAAAATGTAGATATGTATTATCAATCAATGTTTGATTAATTGTTTCAACATAATCTATCACAAAATTCTTGTTTATCTGATTTGATTTTATACATATTGTCAATGACAATGTTATTTATCAGAAACTTGATTTATTACTTTCAATGTTCAATTTTTATAGCAGAGAGAGACTAATAGGTAATTGAAGTCATTTGTGACTACTAACCCCCACGGATACCTGCATATGCAGAAGTCTTGTCCTCCATTGATATTGCATCCTCCCAGGTCGGCCATTCTAATTCTTTTGCAATATTACCTACTAAATGGAAACATGAAAAAGAAACGAAAATTAACAACGTTTATTCTACTTATATCTCTAGCTATACTAATTCTGTGTATAACATTTTTGTAGTAAAAGAGGACTAACGAACAATCCAAACCATTTGAAGACTACCAATGCCCATAGACATCCACATAATCAATATGCAGATGTATTGTTCTTTCCCTCGAACTGCATGAGATACAACAGAGTATCTGCGTCACTTTGCACGCCAAATTTGGCTGCAATGCAGCATGTTTCTCACAAAATTTTAACAAGTTCAAAAATATTATCCAAAAAATATAAAATTGTTTTTATATTACTACTATTATTTAAGTATATTTGTTTAGGAAGGGACTATTGTGGTGACCAAAGTAAAGGAACCATCGAAGTATGGTGTAGTAGTTTACAAAGAACATGGAGAAATAGAGAGCTTTGTGGAAAAGCCACAGGAATTTATTTCAAATAAAATTAATGCTGGTAAGTGCTATATAGTAAAAGATTTATTAAACTAAATCTATTTCATGACCTACAAAATAGACCAGCCAACATAGACCAGTAGTTGACCAAAAAACCATATAGAAATTACAATTTCTATATGGTTTTTTGGTTTAATAATCTTTCTATATACTTATAGAAAGATTAAAATCAAAGAACAGTATCACCTTTTACATTTATTATGAGTATTATATTATGTGCATAGATGAGGCATGAATATAAAAACCCATTTTAAATGCTATTTTAGATAACACAGGCCATTAAAATATAATGACTAAATCATGAATGCCTTACATGCTAACATAATTCTACTGTTAATATGACTCATGGTGTGTGCATATTCAGTCACAGATTAGACGTCCCGGGTTTGATTCCTGGGTTGGACCAAAAAAAGATTCGGCAATGACAACATTATTATAACTCATAAAAATGTCATGTTATTTTTTATTTTGATAGTGAATGTTATGCCACAACATCAGTATTGTACTTTGTCTCAACTTGTGAGAATCAGGCCTTACCATGTTGAGACAAAGTAGTCTAGTAGAGACTTAGTCACGAGTTTGTTAATTTTCATTAAATTTCGACCAAAGTAAATCTAGCAATGTGCATACGTCCGCGGGAGTGCGTGCCCCATAAAAATAATGTAATAGCAACAGAAAATATTGTAATTAGCAGCATATCAATGTTTCTATTATTTTATAATAGGAGCTAATAGTCCCTATGAAAATAAAAACAGGAACTATTGTATGTTGACGAAATTGCAAGTAAACAGCTAGTTAACAAATATATATTTTTTAATAGTTAATGTACACAAAAACAAAACACATTTGAAAATTACAGATAAGAGAAAGCTAGTACTTACTCCATAATGGTAGTTTTTCCAGTAGCCCTGCTAAAGGAAAACTTGCATGACATACACAATCAAAGTGTGTACATTTAACAATTACTTAAAAAGTTTCTTATGTATTACTAATGTCGATCTAACATATTTTCGGCAACGGCGGTATCTCTGTCGATAAGAGCCATCTGCGAGGGATATATCAAAGTGCATGCGCAGGCACAAATGAACTCTCTATTCCCTCATTCTCGTATTCGGATGAGACTGCAATCCGACACGGCCGAAGAGTCCAAGTCAGGCGCAGGACCGTCGGCTTAACGTGCTCATCGAGGCTAAATGGTGGAACACTGCCAACGTCCTAAATTCGGACTTCTACTAGAAATGGAAAAATAACACATTCGTCCAACCCGAGACCTCACAACTGTGCTTTAACATGCTTACCACTAGACATTTATACATGTTATGATTTTTTCTAGGTATTTATATACTAAATCCATCAGTGTTAAAAAGGATTGAGCTAAGACCAACTTCTATAGAGAAAGAAGTGTTCCCTTTCATGGCTGAGGAAGGCCAACTCTATGCTATGGAGTTAGAAGGGTTTTGGATGGATGTGGGACAGCCTAAAGATTTTCTTACGGGTATTTTATTTTTATGATTTGACACGGTTTATAGTTTTTTTTTTTTTTTTTGGAAACTAGTATTGACGGGAAATAATCCCATGTTCAATTGAAATGGAAGAACGAAAAAAATTTTTTTCCACTCAATATTTAGATACATAGACATGCATTGGACCAGAACTCATGCTGGTGGGTTGCCAGTCAGCTTTTACCGTAAAGTCCGTAGTAGTGTCGACCGCCTGCGCAGAAAAACCAGTGAGCAGGTAGCAGCTAGATTCACAGGCTTTTTATATCATAAATATAAACAAAGGAGCGATTTGATGACCGACGAGAGTCTTTTCCACATCAATGTTTTGAAGGTGCTTCACCTTGTTTCCTCCCTCCCCATAGCTGCCGTTCATCCGCCATCATACGAGGCCACCAGCACGAAACGCGTCAGCGACACTGTTACTTTACGCCAGTATCAAGTAAGCGAGAGTATTTCCCCGGTCTAGGACTAGTGTCATGCAACATGCATGGCACTACCTCCTCCTATGCAGCATGGCACTACTTCTTCCTAAAAGATGATAGTAGTCTAGACATTGCAAAACATATTAATGGAAAGAGGTCCCTTATTCTACAGGAATGTGTTTATATCTAACCAGCTTACGACAGAAGAACTCCGACAAGCTTCACGAAGGAGACGGCGTTGTTGGCAACGTCCTTATCGACCCTACCGCGCAGATTGGAAAAGGTTGCAGGATAGGACCTAATGTCACCATTGGTCCTAATGTAGTTATTGAAGATGGTAAGAAATATACAAAACAATTTGCTAGTCACTATAAATTCCAAAGTTTGTGAGTATGGATGGGTGTTTGGTGTTCTTAACGGATAGCTCCTAAACGGATACACATTTTGACTGTTCGTCGCCATCGATATCATGCGGTGCTCATATTTTTTTAAAATTAGGAAACTAAAGTACCTTCACGCCTATTATCCCCGAAGAGCTAGGCAGAGGTGTGTGTTCCTAAAATTAGTGTACTTACTATGTGCATAAGCAATATTTTTGTATTTTTATTAGTAATAAGGACCAGGACCTAGCATTTTCTAAGAACAACAATCTCTTATAAGGCACATTGTATCAATAACTACTGCCCAAAGTTGAACCAAATCCGTTAAATTGGCGCAGATATAGATTACAAGCTGCATTCATATGTTTTTGTCCCAATTATATGTGACAAATTTTTTTTGTCTGCTCTTTCAACGAAGGGGGGAGGGGGGAGGCTCATGTGCGACACCTAGAGTTGGTAGGTATGTATAGCACTCAAAACCAATAATTCTCACTATATACGGAATTGATTTTAGGGTTATTCCAAAGTTGTATTTAAACACATAAATATAGTACAATTACTATGCTGAATATGTGACATGATGATGTGAGTATGTTCAACCACAGGCGTGTGTTGCGGGGTCCCGGGTGGGAGCAAAGTGTTATTTAGATTTATCAATTTCTAATAGCAGTCCAATGCGGGGAGTTGGCGTAGTAACACCCCGTGCCTCGGAGAGGACGTTAAGCTGTCGGCCCTGCACCTGTAGTTTCTCCGGTCGTATCCGATTGCCGTCCCAACGGAATAGGAGAATGAGGGAACAGGGAGTGCACTTGTGCCTCTGAACACACCTGTGCAATATTATGTAACGCGTAGTTGACTAGTCTCTGTAGATATGGACGCCATAGCCGAAATTCGGCTAGGTCGACATTATAAAATATGAATTATTTATTTCCAGGCGCATGTATTAAAAGGAGCACAATCTTACGCGGTGCCTGCGTGCGGCAACACGCATGGCTGGACGGGTGCATTGTTGGTTGGCGGTCGGTGGTGGGCAGATGGGTGCGGATGGAGAACTGCACGGTACTCGGAGAAGATGTCATCGTCAAGGACGAGCTGTACGTCAACGGTGGACAGGTTCTACCTCACAAGTCGATCGCACTATCTGTCCCCGAACCACAGATAATTATGTAGACTGATTTAAGTTATACCGCGTAACATTGCAAAGACTATACACGTTATATTTCATTATATCTCGCGAGATTGTCTACTACAAAATAATGTGTTCGTCTTTGACCCCTACTGACTTACAATTTATCGATACTCTCGCGAGTTATCTAACGGTTATTGCGATTTGGCGTTGACAATTATAATAGACTTACAACTATAGGGAGAGTGCAACTATACACTGTAATATGGCATAAGTTAAGTTTGACATACAAGAGCAGTGAGTTATTTCATAGTTTGAAATTTACAAAGTGAAAATTTCACGGATGTGAGATTCGTGAGATTGACATCGACCAATTCTTTTGGAACAAATTTTTCTATTTGAACATTTTTTTTATGGATTTGCCGTGCCCTGAATTATTTTTTGCAATAATAGGTTTTAAATGATACTAGTTTGACAATTACAACTGTCAACAAATTAATGAGATTGGTTATTGTGTTATCTGTACCTGAACGCTATAGCAAGGTGTCTGTGGAAAAATTAATATACAGATATAATTTATAAAGTACATGCCTTGTTACTTGTGTTAGTTTATGAAATATATGCTTTGTTTATATATAATTGTTCTTTAGTTCATAATTTACCAGTTGATTTGATTTTTTAGTTCGTATTTTAGAAGTTGTAATCGTTAATGATGTAATTGTCATTATGGCTAATGCATTCTATAGATAAAAATACATTAGTGAGATTTGAATCTTTTTTAATTTTGTCACGAAGGATAAATACTGCGGCAAGATATTGATGTTCATACAGCTATAAAGGAATAAATGCCACAAGAAGGAAACACAATTAAAAATAGGTAACTAATTACTACTAAAACTAATGTTTTCATTCAATTACATTTGTAATCTTTATACTGAAATATGGGAAGATATTATAAGAGCTTCTCGTTCAGTTGATACCACCATAGAGTTCTGGCTGTGTCGTAGCGTTTCATGTGGTGTGATTCTGGTAGACCATGAAGGTTAATGTTACTGCGAAATATCTATATATAGAAAATGCTCCAGCTACTCGTTTGGGGGCAAATATGCTACGACAAATAGTTCATGCATTTATTTAGTAGTGTAATAACATGAAAAAAGCATCTATACGTTTGTAGTGTCTTCCCATATCAGAGCAAGGAACATTATGATAGCGTTAACAACTAGCAATGACTGATAAAAAGCCCAAAAAAAAAATTTCGCCACTGGTAAAATAAAGATTTTTTTTGTTTCAATCCAAACTCTGTAAATATTGTATGACACGTAGCAGTAATTGTTGCCAGTGTTTCATTTTGCTATGCATATCTGTTCGCGCAAGATAAAAATTTTACTTGGTATACATAGTTAGAAATTATATTATTCTTAATTTATGTTGAATTCATATACTATCTCAGCAATACAAAATAATTTTAAGTAATCCTAGAAGCATAATTTTATACCGTCTTTGGTTTGTGAAGTAATTGATATATTTGTTATTATTAAAAAAAAGCTTAACAATATTATTACATTTTTGGAACATTCCACAGAATACACTGTTATTTTTTTTTTTTAGTTTATTACTGTCTATGGCACTTTTACATAAAATTTTTGTAATTTTATAAATTTATATTTACTTACATATAGCTTATATTTCAAATTTGTTTAAACACTGTAATAGACCGAAATATAATATCTATACAAATATAATAAAGGATTTTTTTATTTGTTTTGAACGCGCTAATCTCAAGAACTAGACATATATAGTAAATAGACCTGTCTACTTACTCTAATTTTATTTAAATTCAATTCATAGTTGGATAGCCCATTATCGAAGTCAGTAGTTTATGCTGTATACCATGATGCTACGGCCAATAATAGGTGGAGCTACCTGGGTGAAACCGCTCAGCGCCGCCTGTAATATAGAATATATGCCATTTTCTTTTCCGATCGTTAAGTAGTTTTTGCCTGAAAAAAGAACAAAAGTACATACACCATTTTTGGTCGATACGGACCACAGCCAAGTAAGATGGCTAGGAGCTGTTAGATACAAGTGGCTTTTAGTTATGGTGCTCTTTGGGGGGAGGTCTATATCTAGCAGAGACTAGACTTTCTGGCCGCGAATATTTAATGATGACGATAATAAGGACACAAACTTTCGCATTAATAATATTTATAAATTAAGACGATGTCTTCCAGTTAAAGCAATCAATTAAAAAAATACAATCCTTTGATTTGACAGTTTACAGTTGACATGTTTAAAGTTTGCGCCAAAACATGCTTGCGTTTTGTTCGTAAATTGCCTTATTTTGCTTATAGCAATTCCACCCGTTTAATTCAATGGAAGTTGATAATATTTTTATAAATTCAATTCTTTTACATTAAAATGTCGAAACGAAATAGTATTGGAAGCGCTAATACTCTTTTTAACTACTTTACGAAAACCCCTCCTAGTAATAAAAAAAGTAACGAGGAATCCAACAAGAATGAATTAAATTACTCTATCATCAATGATAAAAAAGTTATAAGTAAGTAATCACATGCTATTACTAGTACACATCTTAAACATTTTTTAATGCGTTACTACATTGATCTTCAAATTTTTTAATTGCTCTGTGTTCAATGCAGCTTCATCGGTGAACCGAAAGAAAATTTGGGAGGGAAGGGCTACCATTCGCTCCCAAATTTTGGAAGTACAACTTAGTTAAGTTTGTGTTTTTTCCCATTCAGATGTTTTACTAGCAAATTTTAAACACTGATTAATTTTAGATTTTAAAAGGGAACGGCCATCACCATCACCAGAGCCTTCAATTGCTAATGAAAGTGATGATGAATTGCCCATTGCCACGAAAAAGAGAAAACGAATTAGGCCTAATCCAGTGGAGTCAGATGATTCAGATATGGAGAACAAAGGTAAAATTGTTATATATGTTAATGAAATCTTTGAGTTTGTACTAAGTAGTTTGTAGTAAGGAAGTAGTACAGGTCCCAGCATGTAACTGTAGCATTCAACTGATAAGTGGAAGGGAATGTACAAGGGGAAATCTCTAATTCTTTAGCTTCCTCAAAAATGTCTGCAAAATTAATCTGTTAAAACAGTTATATATTACATCAGTATTGAATTGAAGGAATTAGTTTTGAAGTAGAAGTAATCTGATGTTTCTCTTTTTTTTTTACTCACTAATTCCTAAGAGACTAAAGAAATTATGATTATTATCAAATTATGTATTCTCTTTGTGTTTTTATAATAGATATAAATCTTAAATAAAAATCTAGTTTATAAGATGTTTATTAAACATTAATTTTATATATATTAGAATAATTGATTGTAATGCCTGACTATAGAGGGGATTCTTATGACAGTACTTCATAATCAGTAATCACTCCAGATAGTAATAGATTATTTCAGGTTTACCAAGAATAATCAGGTAGAAAAACTTACCATTTCCCATTTCTCTTTCAGCAGGTAATAAAATATATAGCCCAAAGCAAGAAACTACACTTAACAAAAAACTGCAAGAAAGCTTTAAATATGAACCCAGCGACTCACCTAAAAGTAAAGCAGCCAAGAATTCACTTAATGATAAGTAGGAATATTAATCTTTTTTAATTTGTTAATTATATCTTATAATGATATTTGAGTCAAGGAGTGGCTTGCTGATCCGCAGAAACATGTATGTGTAGGATTATGTCATAATTGTGGAAATAGTGTGTGAAGTCTATTTATTTGTTCAAATGTTAACATGAATTTCCATCAAGAAGTAGCAATAAATTCAATCGACTATAAAAATGAACTATTTGAATTCATTATACTAGATTAGATTTAATGTCCCAGGACATTCATTCATTTCTTAATTCACACACATTGTATGTCTAAATTTAGCACTAGCAGATTCATCGATAGCCCTATATAGCCTTATCTTCAGAAGGTATCATTGTGGTATGTAGAATAATTCCTATTCTAGTCAAATGATTAGGTACTATTCTTAACACTAGAATTATTATTTGTAATGTTAAAAATTATGTGTAGGAAAAAATAAGACAACTGTCATGCTGGCCCAATTCTCCTGCCATTCAGCATGGCTCTATTTCTTGCATACATGCAATATATGAATACTCTGAATATATGTTTATGTAACTGTATGTAAAATATGTCTACTGTCATGTTTTATTTACCTTATATTGATTACTTTTATAACTTAAATAATATCTTGTGTATCTTTATGCAGAGTTCAAATAAAATCCGAACCTCAAGATGAGTCTACTGTACCTGATGATGGTAACTGGGTCCACTGTAAACTCGATTGGTTGAAACCTAACAAAATCCGGGACGCCAAGAGACGCAGACCAGAAGACCCAGAATATGATCCTTCAACCCTTCATGTGCCAGCAGAGTTTTACAAATCACAAACACCTGTAAGATATATTTGATACACTGAAAGTGTTTCATGCAACTTCAATTAATTTCTTTTTTTTACAGTCTGTTTGATGACTACCAATGCCCATAGGCGTCCATACAATTGTCATGCAGATAGGTTGCGTTCCTTTCCTACTTTGCTCCAATGCGCTTCAATTCTTTATTAGATTTTACCTATTGCCTTGTATTCTGTTAAGCATCTGCATTTGTCGTTAGTTACTGGATACACTGAGATCGTTTCACCGGTTCTTCCCAGGTCCGAGTAGGACTGGAACCACTGGTGGCGTTTTTTACTTTCTTTAACAGATAAGAAATCATGTAATGAATGGAATGGTTGAATTTCACTTTAGGTCTTCTACTTTGTCACTTGGCATCACCCCGCATGCAATAGCATGATTAAAAAGTAAAAGTACTAGTAGTTATATGTCAAAGAAGAATTGTTAGCAACAAAAGTTTTTACCACTGTTTAAAATTTTTGATTTGTCATGTTACATTATAGTCTAGCACTTAACATCGCTCACCTCCGTTGGCCTTAACTCTATATACTTGTTGATTGAATAGAACAGCTTCACTTGCATATATGGATATATAATATTTTTCTTTACATTTATAATGTATTTGCAGGCACACCGCCAATGGTGGGAAATGAAATCAGCCTACTACGACTGTGTGTTGTTCTTCAAAGTTGGTAAATTCTATGAACTGTATCACATGGATGCCGCCGTCGGTGTTAATGAATTGGGATTCTCATACATGAAGGTTTGTTCAGTTTTCCTAAGTAATAAAAATAAAAATCTTTACATCTATACTTATATTATACGGCTTGGAGTTAAAAAATATGAACCTCCTGGTGGCGGGGAGATGGTGAATGCAAGTAGCTCGTGACCTGTGGCGCTCTGTGGGCGAGGCCAATGTCCAGCGGTGGACGTCGTCCGGCTGATGATGACGATGAACCTCCTGTATGATGTAATGCTTAGCTGTATTATTACTTGCACATTCATAAATATTTATTTGTATTTTCACTGTGTATCTATAGTTTGATTATTAAAAAACTTATGGTACAAGCTTTAAAAGTTATACTTCTTTGGCCTACCAAAATAACACTTAAAAATTTTCTTCCTTCACCCTATTCTACGTTTGTAGGCAAGACGCCAATAAAAAAAATTAACACATTGGAAATTTTATTATAACGCATTATCGTATGATTATTTTGAAAAACAAAAACGTTGACTGTAGCTATGTTAGCTATGATTATTTTGAAAAACAAAAATGTTGACTACAGCTAACATAGCTATAGTCAACAGTTCCCCCCCGAATTCCCGAAGTTTCAGGTACTTTCTGAAACTAATTCTCATAATTTTTCCCTGACGCGCCAAAGGAGTTTTACCTTCAAAATTACAATATTTTCAGGGTGATTTTGCTCATTCGGGCTTCCCCGAGAGCGCTTACGCTCGTATGGCAGCCACCCTCGTGTCAAAGGGATACAAGGTGGCGAGGGTAGAGCAGACTGAAACACCGGATATGATGCAGGAGAGGTGCAAACAGAGTAAGTACGCAACGGGAGCGGAGGAGGACAGGAAGGCAACGCACCTGCATAACAATAATGCGGATATCCATTGGTATCGGTAGTCGTCAAAAGGCTCCGATTTCAGTCTACCTCTTTTCTATCTGCTATAAAAAAGTACATAACTATTATAACAAAATGTATAAATTAAAATTTCAATCCATGTGACAAATATATACACTATAAGGCCAGCCGAAACGAGAGATAGGCGCATCCTCTGTCGCCCCAGCTCCCCTGCGGCGGAGTGTACTCCGACATGCGTCAGATACAAGAAAAAAAAGTTAGGCGTCATAATAATAATTAAGGGCTAAGTTTTACACCGGCGCGATGGTATCCTCGTAATCTCTCATCCTATTGACGTGGCAAGAGAGATTTTTATAATTCTGAGTTGAATTAAAATATGTATGAGTATTTTAATTTGTTGAGTACGTGTAATATACAATGCAAATGTGAAAGGATGAGGCTCCCGGTGGAGACCAAGACTGACATACCTTGATCAGATCAGAAGACGGTGTCAAGAGTCTTCGTAACCGGCGTGATTGTAAGAGAGCAATGAATGTGGAGGAGGCAAGGCAGGTGTGTAAGGATCGTGATAATTTGCACACCGTTCTCTCTGCCTACCCCATTAGAGAGTTGGCGTAAAGATGTGTTGTAGTTTTTGCCGTTATAAGATTAATAAAAAAACTAAATTCCCATGTGCTATGTAAAGTGATACAATGAAGGCTAAAATCCGAGAGCCTTTATGCCGACTACCTGGATTTTTATGTTGTGGAAACGAAGAGAAGCCCAATACAGTTTCATCGGATTGCTACGAATGTTCGTCGGGCGACGTGACTAGGTTTGGCGTCAAAAATGAGTGGGGGACTCATTCGCACATGGGGGGAGATGCATCCCGATATTAGAGAGTTTATTCTTATTGTCATTTATTATTATTATCATGGCCAGAGCGACCGCAAGGTCCCTCATCATCTGATTATGACGTCGAGGGCAGCTCGCGCGCGGAACCATAATGGCTGGGACGTCGACCTGTGATTGTCACATAGTAAGGATCATAGTCAGCTGCTTTTGTAACGAGAGGATTAGGGTGAAATGAACAGTTGAGATGTCTTTGCAGTAACCCCTGATTGAGGGCAATTCAAAGTCCAGGTTGCGAACGTACAGGGGACAGCAGGTGGCCATTCGCAGGGAAGCCATTTTGCACTTTTTGCAAAATCTCTATGTAAGAGGGGTGATTTATGGCGCTCTATGGGGGAGGCCTATCTCCAGAAACGGACGTCGTTTGGCTGATGACGACAACGTCCATAAAAATGCGCAAAACTTTTGACGATTGCTACCACTTTCTACCCCACCAGCTATCTGGCCATCTACAGGTAGCACACGCATTACCCCATAGTCTTGTATTTGTTGTGAACGTGAACTATCCCCGTGTATGACGTAGCTGTGATATAGAAATAGCACTCCACGTCTTTACACCCAGTTCATGTTCCTCTTCATGGGCCAATTTTCCACGTCAACGCCGAGGCCACTCAGAGACGCCCATTCGCCCCCTTCAATCTTAATCGAATAAGATAATCGTTGTTTTTGCTTTTATAAGTATCATATCGCGATGTATCTCCTATCTGCGAAGAGTCTCGCCCCGTCGCTCAGATGTATCCGATTGAGCCATACCAAATCGACTGTAAGTCATTTGAATTAAAAAATAACTAATTATCTGATTACGTCTACATCCACACAGATATAATCTTCGTCTTTGCGTCGAAAGTTAAGAAAAGAGAAAATTGTCGTAGTTTTATGTTGTCCTTAATCTATACTAATAGCTTAACATGAAATGGCGCTCGTTTGTATGTATGAACGCGCTAATCTAAGGGACTACTGCTCAGAATTGAATCTTTGTGTTGAAGAGTCCAATTGCCGATGAACCATCTGCGTTACACGTGTTTTTACTATTTTGTAAGATTATTCCCGCACAGGTGTCTTCTATATAATATTACTTTTCAAAATATACGTAATGTACATTTAAAACGACCTGTAACAGGTTTGCTGGATTAAGAAATCGTTAGATAGTACGAACATGTCGGCTGTGCCACGTTATGTACAAACGAATAAAAATAAAATTTCCAATGTTATCTTTTCCTATGTTATTACAGTGGGTACGACCAGTAAGTACGACAAGGTGGTGCGGCGTGAAGTGTGCCAGCTGGCCGTGCGGGGTGCGCAGGTGTGCGGGCTGCAGGAGCCCGGCCCGGCCGACAGCGGGGCCCTGTACATGATGGGGCTCGCGGAAGAGGTGGGTTATGCTCCACGGGTATTGCTGCTTTTTGATCCTCTTTATATATTCGCATTCAGCTCATCAGCCAAAACAATGACGTTACTTAGGGTGCAATTTTGAAATTTGGTATAGTTGAAAATTATTTGGAGAACAAAGCTAATGTTAAAATATTAGCTTTGTTCATCTTCTCCTTATACATTAGACTTTGTTGTTTTTATTAAATAAAACGTTATACGCACTACTGCACGCACACTGCGTAAACTCATGTAACACACAAATTGTTACACTGTCAAACACAGTATGATGTATGACGTTAAGTGTTAAAAATATACAAAAAGGCTCTACCCTCGAAATGTATTTGAAGTCGAATGATTTTTTTTTATAATTAAGATCGATTTTAGATCTCTGAGCGATCACTCGTATAAAGCCAGAAATTGTTGTATTTCATTTAATTTACATACATATACAGCGTGATTGGTAACATAATCTATTTTCTTTTAGTGTCACATTCTTACATAGTCGACTATTAAAAACACTATAAAACGAAAACACAGCTCGTGTACATTGTGAACTTAACACCAAATTTAGCATAAATATGAAGAAAAGCAGTCTCCCTACACTAGTTACATTCGGTGCGTTGCTATCGTCAATAGCCACCGCGTCAATGTTTAACCACAATTTAGTTTAATTTAAATACCTGTTTTGTTCATATACGGAGTGCAATGTGATTTTGTAAGGATACTTAGAATTCCTGTGTGTATATACATAGACAATAAATATTTTTTATTCAGCAGTTTCTAGATGTTGATAAAGTTGTATTAATACACTTACCAGGAGAGCAGCGGTCGCAGCAGATATGGCGTATGCTTCGTGGACACGTCCATAGGGCAGTTCCGGCTGGGAGAGTTCGACGACGACAAGCACTCGTCGCGCCTGCTCACTACGTTAGCGCACTACCCGCCTGTACTGGTGAGCCACTAGCGGAGCGGACGTGCGACAGAGAGAGCAGCATGAGACGCACATGGTGTCGTCTCTGTCGGTACGGTCCAGCACAACTGATGATGCAGCTTTTTTTTAATGACTGCTCCATGCTGACGGAAGTGTCCAGTGCAGTTTCGCCGATTACTATAATAAGACAAGTCCGGCGATGGTCTAGATGAGATTGTAGTAGAAAGGGGGATAGACCCCCCCCCCCACCTTTCCCGGAGATGAAATGGATGCATCCCGATATTTATTTAAGATAGGCTAAAGTAACGATTATTATCTTGGCCGAGGGGATAGGGTGGCCTCAGCTAGCTAGCTAGCTCGTGGTTTGCATAGCCGATACGGCGGCTTGATTTAAGCTCGTTTGTAAATTGCGTATGGTACTGGAATTATCTCCTATAAATGATGCATCTTAGCAATGGCCTTACAAGTGCCTTATAACACAGATAGTGCACGACCGGCGGCTGTGCTCGCGCTCGGCGCGCCTGCTGTCGGCGCGCTGTCACGGCGCGCGCAGGGAGCAGCGCTCGCTGGCACCGGCAGATGCCGTGCTCAAGTCGCTGGCGGAGAAGTACTACCGCAGCGACGAAGCCGGCTGGCCGCTGGGACTCAAACCATTCCTACACGAGGGTAAGAAAATATTCGCGACAATATATACACTATACAGTGTGAGTAGGAAAAGATTCGACAAATTTGGACTGTGGCTCCCCAAAATATCGCCAAGTACATCGAAAATTTCATCTAAATTCGCGCGATTTTCAGACAATTGGCCTCCATATTGGCGATAATAGCACGTACATAAGTACTCCAACAATATTAACCATATATAAAATATAAACTTGTGTATTAACAAATATTCACATTATCAAGTAAACCTCCGTTAGTGAGACCTGTCGTGTTATACAAATATTCAAAGTTGAATAAATCACAGGATGATACGAAAGTATGGAATAAAAAACCGCACAATTGAACCACGCGTGCCTTTGCGCGCTGCACACGGCTCCTAAACTTGGTTTTGTGATTTTATACAGTTTTTTTATAAATCACTCTGTATACAGTGACTAAGCTTCGCTTCCCCTAGGAGTCACTGTCGTTTTAATTCGGCCGTTGTGTATCGGTGAATTACGTCACTGGCACGTTCATTATGTAAATCAAACGTTCGTGAAGTTTCGGATATTTTAACGAACACTGTTTTAAAAGCTTACGTTTTAATTGTGTCGTTCACCGCTTTATGTAGGCTCCGCTTTCCGAAATCCAAGATTTAGGTAAAGCTTATCCATGGCACTCGTATCCATGGCAAGAAGTAGTGCCATGCTGTATTGCAGCGGAATTGGACTGGCTTGACCCAGGGGGTAGGCACTTCTCGCTCACATGATACCGCCGTAAAGTGACATCTTCTGTGTCGCTAAACGCGACGTGTGGTGTCCGAGTAGACGGTGGACCATTGTTAGAGGAGGAGGAAAAGAGGACGACGCATCACCATAGTAATTATGCGGATGTCCATGGGCCTCGATAGTCGTAAAAAGGCTCCGATCTCTACCATCCCATAATGTAATAAAGAAATATAAATTTCAGGTGACGTGCTTGGACTAACCCCAGCTCCGAACTGCTCTTTGGCGATCAAAGCGCTGGGCGCCTGCGTCGCATACCTCACCGAGTGTCTCCTGGACATACAGGTTGGTATTTATTCCATAATGGTACTTGGTTGTGGAGTTCCTCGGGTGGGTACCATCCATGCTCACAAATCTTCATTTCCTGCTCGGTCATAAGACACAAGACATAAGGTCATAGGACAGATAAATACCGGGTTACTTGAGTATCTTCACTGGAATAAATACTTCGCCTTGATCTTCCACAACAACAGACTACATTGCACGCCTTGGAACTCGCTAGCGCCCGCGTACCCGCGCTCGCTCGTAATCCCTTGAAACCATCTAAATGCGAATGTCAAAATCGTCCGATGCTACAACAGACCGTTTATTTTTTTATAGGGGGATAACGAGAAATAATAAGCCTTTTGACGGCTACCGACGCCCATAGACATCCCATCCCATCCTCTGTTAGATCACGGAAAACAAACAAGTCAGATGAAACTCGACCGCTTAGCTGTCACTTTGCAGCCAAATTCTGCTGGAATGCAGCGTGACACTACCTTGTGCAAAAACATAGTTTCATAGTATACACACTACAGGCACCACTCGTTACAGGTGCTGACCATGGGGCAGTTCGCCACTTACTCGCCGCCCGACGTCCAGGTCGCCACGCTGAGCCACGAGAGGGATGACGAGTGGGGCGGTGGCAACACCATGGTGCTAGACGCTATCACCCTCAGGAACCTGCGGATAGTGCAGGATGACGGCTGTCTGTACGACAAGTTGAATTTCTGCTCAACGCCTATGGGAAAGAGGTAAGTCGTGATTTATCCCAAGGTGACCCTGTTACTAAGATAACGCTGATCTTCTATCTAACACCGGGCTGTATCTCATGTACAATGATAGATGATTAACAGTTGGAATTTACACAGATAATCTCTGTTACCGCAAAAACAACAAATACTGAAATTTATAAGTATATCACTGACAAAAAGAAATCATTACCAACATGACGTGTAGCTTCATACAAATTTTTGTTTAGATTATGTATTGATGATGCATGTCTATCTCATCTCCAGATTGCTATACCAATGGGTGTGTTCACCGAGCTGTAGCCTGGCCGTCATTCGCGAGCGGCAGACAGCCGTGCAGCTCCTGCTGTCCGATCAGGCGCTGTGTCAGGATGCCAAGACCATACTCACCTCTCTGCCGGACCTGGAGCGACTGTTGGCCAAGTGAGTGTGCTCGCCCAGCTGCAGCCTGGCCGTCATCCACGGGCGGCAGGCAGCCGTGGAGCTCCTGCAGTCCGACCAGGCGCTGTGCCAGGACGCCAAGACCATACTCACATTTCTGCCAGACCTGGAGCGACTCTTGGCAAAGTGGGTGTGCTGGCCTAGCCGTTATGCGCGAGCGGCAGGCGGTCGGACTGCAGAAGCAGCACTTCTGCAGTCCTGCCAGGCGCTGTGCCAGGAAAAAAGACCACAAAAAATAGAAAACTGAGGAAACAATAACCTTGCTATTTCAAATTACAAGTCCCACTGAGTTTGTTCCACTGGTTCTACTCAGGTCTGGGCCAGAGTTGAACCTATGCTAGACTTACTACTTACTACTTAAACTGACGTAATTTTATTTATTTTTTTGTTGTTTTAGGGTCCACACGCTAGGCAACCTAAAGCGTTCCAAGTGTCACCCGGACGCACGTGCCATCTTCTACGAGGAGCGGACATACAGCAAGCGCAAGGTGCTGGACTTCATCTCCGTGTTGAACGGCTACTCCGCTGCGTTGCGCCTCATGGACCTGTTCTCAGGCGTGAAATCCGCGCTACTGCGGAGGCTGACCAGCTTCGCGCCGGACGGACGGTATCCCGACTATCGGGAGACGTTGAAATTTTTTAAGGTACTTTTTGTTTGTTTCAAATGGTTTTTTGAAGTTACGACTTTCAAACTGCACCAATTGATTTTCACAAATGTCAAATATTTGCGAAAATCGATGACTAGTCTTTTCATTTGAGCCCTCATCACGTAAATATGATGGAATGGTTTTATACATTTTAATGCGGTGTCGATAAATTCTCTGGCCAGGTGAAGGCTATAAAAAATAATGGTTCTCTTGGGATGGTAATATACAAATGTGTTACAGGAAGCCTTCAATCAGAAGGAAGCAGAGAAGGAAGGCCATATCCTTCCCAGTCAGGGAGTGGACCAGGAATACGACTCCACATTGGAGCTCATAGCGGAGATTGAGGAGGAACTCAAGGAGTATCTCAAGGAACAGGAGAAATTCTTTAAATGTCGGGTAAGGGGTTGTTTGCTATGCTATCGCGTTTCGTGCAGTTTGTAAGTATAGATTTCGATAGAACATGGACCAGGAGTAGTTGAAGGAGTATCTGAAGTTCTTTATATCATATTGCATGGGGGAGGTCCGGACTATGCTATCCCGTTTCGTGCGTGATAGAGCCTGATGACCAATTGGAGAGGGGCCAGCAGATGAAGGTTGGTTGTGGGGTTGTCACCGCTTCAACAGCATCGCCCCGTTATGAAGTAAGAGAAAACCAGTGCAGGCTGCAGCTACTACAGTAGCTGTTATTGTGAGATGTAAAGGTGAAGCTTAAAATTAGAGGTTGTGTATGAGCATCGGTAGTTATTCAAAGGCTCGTTTGCCCCCCTTATATTGTGAATAATAAAATATTAATGAACAGGTGGCGTACGTGGGCTCAGACAAGAAGAGGTACCAGCTGGAGGTGGCTCTAGCCGCGGCGGCGCGCGCGGGTCCCGAGTACTACCTGGAGGGCGCCAGGAAGGGCTACAAGAGGTTCTCTACAGACGAGACAAAGGTCGGTCTCATCGTTGTGTATCCTACGTTGCGCACATGGACACCAAAAAAGCGACTGATAATATCTATTATCAGTCGCTGTCTTTGTAACTTTTTATGAGATTGTTAGTGACTAACGCCGCCCATAGACATAAAAGACTAGGCATCTTGCAGACGCTTGGGCGCCCATTAAGGAAATAGGTATGCTGCTTTCCTGAAGACCACTAAGTATCGGATCAGACATACTAAGGGAGGCAGTTGACGCCACAGTAATGTACGCAGCAAGAAGTGGCGTTTAAACCGTACAGTTGTAGATTATTTCTTTTTTTTCGGACCTGAACTTGTGGTGTGGAAGAGAAGAGAAATCCAATACTGCTTCATTGGATTGCTGTGAGTGCTCGTCCGGCGACAAGATTAGGTTTGGGGATTGTCGATTTACAGACATCGAGATGATGTGTGTGGAACTTCGGAGTCTGGCTCGATGTCCGATTTGTGCGACCTTTCGACATCTTATAATAAAGAAGAATAACTTCATGCGTGCGTACGTAAATGCGAAACACAACAATCCTCTAAGAAATTTGCAGTGGCGCTGGATTGGAATCATACGGCCCAATTGCTTCGGCAACTAATAAGGCGTAATATCTACTTTTATAGTATAAGCAAAGATATGAAATCCAAGGAAGGAATATGAGAAATCCTTCTTCGTTTCGAGCGCATTCCGTAGAGAAATACTCAAGTCGCGTGCAAGAGAGAGACACATAGTAAATCACATTTACTTTCTCTTTCGTCTTTGACGACAGCGTTTTAGGCTGGCTTGTCTACTCTATCTCCATTATCACTATGAGTACAAGGCAGTCGGGGCCCTTTGGTGACTACAGACACTCATAAACATCACTACACATGTTATTCAAATGGATTGTTCGCCGTTACCCCATCACTCCAATGGGCCACTGGTGCATGAAAATCTACAGCGTAGGTGTCTCTTAACGGCGGTATTATGTGAAAGCTTTCACATAATACCATTTTATGGCCCTTTGGAGGGTAAGATAAAAGGAGGGTAGTCACACATCTGCGTAACAATCATGCCCATTTTTATGGGCGTCGGTATTTATCAAGTGGATCCGACTACTCGGTTTGTCCCTCTATGATAAAAGAAACACGTTTGAGAAAATGTTAATTATATTTAGTATGGATTTCCGTTGGATGTCATTATAACCGGGTCCCACCTGGATGTTAATTGCAGAAATACCTGGAGCGCATGATATCCGCTGAGGAACAAAAGCGCAACGTGCTGAAGGACCTGAGTCGCAGAATATTCGAGAAGTTCTCGTCACACTACGAGCATTGGACAGCAAGCGTGCAGTGTGTGGCGACGCTGGACGTGCTACTGGCGCTGGCGGAGTACGCGCGGCAGCAGAACGGGGACGTCTGCCTGCCTGATGTCACCTGTGCGAAGGGGGAGGAGGTATGCCTAAAGCTTTCTAGTCCTATCTGATGCATGTTGCATCGGCTACATCTGCTACGCCGGCGTAGCGTTCTTAAGCGTAGCAGGGAATATACTTAGCATTTAACTTCGCTCGACTCGGCTGTCCTTATAATCTGTACTTATATAAGTTTCACCTGCATCATAATTTCACCAATTAATAACATATATTTTTTGGCGCGTTAGTGAGAAAAAAAAAACTTAAATGTTCGTATTTTTTTGCAGGAATTAATATGCGCTCAGAAAAAAACAGTGAACAATTCACGTGATTAATTTTGTTACTAGATTGTGCGTGACTATGATTGAGCTATAGAGCCAGCTTTTAGTGAAATAAAAGTGCTGATGTCATGAACCATTACCAACAGCGGTGCCGTTCCGGTCACTATGCGGCCCCGCTACAACCTGCCGATTGTGTTTTTTGTATTTTCAGCCCTACGTGGACATAGAGGAGGGTCGTCATCCATGCATCTCCGTGGAGGAGTTCATACCCAACGACACCCGTCTGGACGGGGAGGGGCGGCTCTTGCTGTTGACGGGGCCAAACATGGGCGGCAAGTCTACGCTCATGAGGCAGCTGGGCCTACTCACAGTGCTGGCGCATCTGGTGAGCATTCTGTATATAGTATCTGTAACATATATGAATCACCCAGTACGTTATAGCAAGTTCACAGGTTTCAGATTCAGATGTAATAGTATAATTATATATATACATACATACATATATACCGGTATATAGCAACTGCCATATGTCAACCACTCGCTGTACTGGCACATCTGGAGAGTACCCTGTATATAGTAGTTATTCCGGTTGCAAGTCATGACTGAGTAGCTGTACCGGCCACATGTCAACCTGTATAGTAGTTGTATCGGGCATATGTCAAGTTATATTTTTAGTGAAGTTTCACGTAGTAAGCACGACGTACTTTAGACATCATATCTCTGCGCAGGGTAGCTACGTGCCCGCCCGCCGCTGCCGCCTCAGTCTCGTGGACCGCGTGTTCACGCGGCTGGGCGCGGCCGACGACATCCTGGCGGGGCAGTCCACCTTCCTCGTGGAGATGAACGAGACCGCCGCCATCGTGCGACACGCCACCGTGCACTCGCTAGTGCTGCTGGACGAGCTGGGTGAGTGCGGTCCCACCTGGGCCCTTGTGATCTGACTATAGGGCAGCTACAGCGAACTGGAACCCGGGGCCGAACGATGAGCGGTTAAACACGTGTGCCTCAAGGCAAAGGCCTTTTACAAAATAAGGCAATCAGTTGAAGCATTTTGGCCCATTTATATCCATACAATCCCATCAATCTTGAATAACTTGAATAATGGTTCTAAACTTCTATAGCAAAGCTACATCCTACAAATATGAGAAATGCTGAGGTTTGCCACTCTTTCGTGCAAAAAGTACTGGACCAATAAACTCGTGACGACTGCTGCAAAAAAAAAAACAGATATGATTGAAATTTAACACACATCATGTTGATTACAAATCAATGAATGTATATATTGAGAAATATTTAATACATGTGAAACATAGGAGAACAGCTAATGAATATATGATCGAGAATATAATATAGACTTGAATAGAATTTGACAATGTTCCGACATCGTAGGGCGTGGCACGTCAACGTACGACGGCACGGCGATCGCGTCGGGCGTGTGCGACGAGCTGGCGGCGCGCGGCTGTCGCACCGTGTTCTCTACGCACTACCACGCGCTGGTGCACCACCTGGCAGAGCGCGCGGGCGTGCAACTAGGGCACATGGTATGCACACGCACACATACACACACTACTTGAAAAACATTATCGCATAATATTAATTCGGGTGTCGTTGGCGAGTGATTGAGATGGAAAATAACATTGTACAATCCCGAATAAGACGAGGGCTACCGAAGCGTAACGACACATTCCATGGCGAGGAAAGAAAACTGAAAAAAAAAAATGCAATAGTTAGCCACTATTAAGGATAATAGATGACCCTGCGACAATTAATTTTATAAAAACTTGTATGTATGTTGCAGGCGTGCATGGTGGAGACGGACGACGCTGCAGCGGACACGGACGAGATACCAGAAGAGTCTATCACCTTCCTGTACAAGCTGAGCCCGGGCGCCTGCCCCAAGTCTTATGGCTTCAACGCGGCGAGACTAGCCGGTAATTTATCACGTGTCGCATTACACTTGGCCACATCTCGTAATCAATAACATTATTAGCTACCAAAATATTGCTTGCTGTGTGAGTGTGCCATTTGTTGCACTAAATTTCACCTCGTAATGGTCCCGACAGGACGTGTCACTTGTCAAATGTCATCGTCTGTCGACGCCTGTTTTCACAACTGCAACATGACACTTCGTTTCAATTAATCGCAGGTATCCCGCGGGACATCACCCGGCGGGCGCAGCTGTTGTCGCGGGACCTGGAGCGGGAGGCGACGGCTGTGCGGAGCTTCCGGGGGATCATGCAGGCCTCCGGCGCGGAGCAACTTAGGGAAATGTTCAAGTCCCTGCTCGTCTGATGACCAGTAAACATTACCGATTTCTCAAGTAGAACGTATGTTACGATCCATCAATCTACTTAAGTAAAACCGATCGTAAAATTATATATGGCGATAGTAATTTTTTTACAATAGTTTCGTAATTGTGATTTAAATACACCCAAGAAAATGCATTGTCTGTGAAACCGGCGTCTTACCACATGCACACGGCGAATTTCGAACGCCGTCAACATTATTCACTATCTATATAACGAATATTGCGTACACGACATATTTTAACCGCCTTAGGCGCACTGTACTGCCCTGAGGGGAAGTGCGGGGGGCGAAAAAAAAAGGGGGGGGGGTATTATGGCAGTGTCGATACAAACCCAATGGTACCTTTGTCAAAGACTAGCACCAGATCTACGAATAAGAAATGTCTCGCTAAATGTGATCTATAATTTAGCCGCTTCAGTCTTACGCCAAATCGGTTTGTTTATGGTTTTACAATAAAACTACTTTTACGGATTTTATAGCGGTTTATGAAATTATTTATGTAGCCCGACGTTTCAGAAGCTTTACAACGACTATGGTCACGGGTGGACTGAGATGACAGATGTCCTGATGTACCAAGTTTTTAAAAGTACTTATTATATCTTGCTGTCTTCAGTTGTGTATTATATCTTACTGTTTGCGTTAATCGGAACAACTAAAATTTAATTCTTCGGGTACTTTTAAAAACTTGGTACATCAGGACATCTGTCATCTCAGTCCATCTGTGACCATGGTTGCTGTAAAGCTTCTGAAACGTCTGGCTACATAAATAATTTAATAAACCGCGATAAAATCCGTAAAATTAGTTTTATTATGTCTAACATTCGCGTAAACTTAAGACATCAATATTTTTTTATTGTTGATGCTAATCTAGTACAAATGTTTCTTCATTCTATGAAAATATTTTTATTGCAACCAAATGAATTGGTCTTAATTTGAAATCCGCAAAGTTCTTAAATTTTAACTGATTATTGTGATTTTTATGAGTAAACTCTGTACAGTAATATCTATAACATATGTAAATCCTTATAATATACATTACAAGATAAATATGTACCCCACGTATGATTGAGAAGATTTAATTATAAATTTATGTCAGTCATAATATGCCAATGGAGAGACTTACCTGATCTCCAAGCGTATATTATTTGAAGTGAGTTTGCATCTAAAAAAGTCACGAAAAAAGCATCAGAGAGCTAAGTTTCCTATTTGAACAGCCAACGCTGAAAGAGTTGTGATGTCAAATTTGTCTGAAAGCATACTTACAAATTTGATCTGCATTTTTTTAAAGGTCATGAAAAGCCGTGTATATCTGCTAGTATTACATGCTTTCCATTGAATTGAATCTCCCACCGTTGTTATTGTTATGTTGATTTATTTCTCTATTATTACTTATCTAAGATCGTTTAATTAATCAATGTGATATCTTGTGCCAGTGTTATTTTAAATACATTTTTTTACTGCAGAAAATGTGTTTTGTTTGTTGTTCAATGGATGGCAAGACCTACAGGAATCAGGTTTTTGAATGGTAATAGCATCCAATGAGTGTCTTGTAGTCAGGGCGCTTCCCAACGGCCACCAAACACTACATTTTTTAATTTTGTCTGATGTCTGAGAGCTTAAGTTTACCCACAGAAATTATCGATACATATAGTTAAATCTGCTGTTGATAAAAAACGGGTATTTTAAATGAAAGTCTACATATTTAAGTATCATTTAATTATCTTCCACCGAGCCACACTTACAAAAATCTCCATCTTATAAACATCACTTGTCAATAACCACATCTCCACGGCTTATTTGTACATTTATTACTAAAACGACAACATAAATTTTATTATAACAATACAATAGATTGAAACAAAATATTCTCTAAACTTAACTAAATAAATACATTATGGGTGGACCCGTCTGCGATCGAAGACAGCTGTGACTTAATCCTAGATCATGGAATACTTTACATAAGGTCAATGCACTGAATGAGCATGGGGATAATTTACCACAAGCAGACAAGGATAACAGAGGGGTTTCAGTCGGTGATCCACCTCTACCATCCCAACGTCCAAGGTCTGTAGTCAATTGCTCCATACAAGTGATATTGCTCCATAAAATAGACGTATAAGCCTGATCTAAATTTTAGATCACAAATTTAAAGTTAAGTTGTTCGCTAGTTTTTTATTCTGTCGCCTTTAAAACTAACCTTTTTAGAATAGATTTTGATGTTATAGAACGCCATCTAGCAACATAATGTTAAAGTTTTTGTTACCTTACTCGAGGGAAACAGTATTGGAATGCGAGCAAATCATATGGGCCTGTAGCTATATATTTAACCTAAATCCTTGAGAATGTAAGCAGGTAAAGGGCACTTGAAAAGAAGTTATTAAAGACCCCACGATTAAAAGAGAAATACGACATGTTATCTATTATTAGTGATGAGAACCTACATATTGAAAATAGGATGTATTAAAATGTATTCTATTAAAAAGTGTCGCTAACAATGAATGCAGTGAAAACTTGTGACGTCACATGTCAGTCCCAAAATGGTGCGAACTGAAGACAGCCGCTGTAAGTAAAGCTTTTCCGTTCCTATTTCATGACATTCAGATGAAGGATTGCAAAATACATTTCATATGTCGAGAAACAATAGGTGTTCATCTACAGTTGTCACAAAATTGCTGTATATTTTTTTATAGAATCCTGGGCAAACGAGCAATCGGAGCCTTTTTACGATTACCGATGCCCATGAACATCCACATAACTACTATGCCGATGCGTTCCTCCTTCACCCCTCACAAACCGCACGGAACGCGTCATTGTAGATGTGTTGCGGTTCGCGCCCCGGTCGGGTCAGCCCAATTCCGTTGGAGGACGTGTCATGCACTATGCATGGTACTACCTCCTCCTATGCAGCACCTCTTCCTAAAAAGGT
>JAFELO010000279.1:892449-914131 GCA_017140195.1 Eumaeus atala | reverse complement strand
AGAAAGATCAGAAAATATCCTAAGAGATTATAGTTGCAAAGTGTTCTTTAGTAAGTTTAGTCGAAGTACAATTTCAAATCTGTCTATAGTGGCGCTGGCGTAGCAAGGACCTATGAAAAATAGGATGAGTGTCGCCGCCTAACGCATATAACGTGTCTCTAGCCAACTTCTTGTACTACATACATGTTTCTTGTACCATCTGGCCCATTGGGGAGGAAGAGCAACGTATCGGCATAGTAATTATATGGATGTTCATGGACGTCGGTAGCCGTAAAAAAGGCACAGATCGCACGTTGCCCCCTTATTCTATAAACAAATCTGTCAATGACCGGTAGAATATGTTGAAAGACGATAAAAGCCATCTCCCTCTCACCTATCTCGTCTCCTCTCTCAGTTGAATAAGTCTGGCATTAAACATAAAGTAAAAATCCTAAGACAAGTACAACACTTCTCGTTGCGCGTAGTACGAAAGGAAGCGGACAGTGCCTGACTTAAGAAGAGAGACATTCAGTGGCATAGCTAGACGTGGACAAAGCTGCCCCTGCCGAATCCACGTTATTGAAATAACATTTTTCCTAATTCACATGCAAAATCTATGAAGTATTTTCACTTAAGTAAATTAATTAAGAAAGTAAAGTAATAAATTTATAATGGAAACACTAACACTAAATGCGTATGTGAGGAATGCTTTAATGCATCTAGAGGTAAGTAGCAAATGATATACAAACTCCAACTACTCTTTAGGCCATTCACACCAACCAAATTACATGAAAAAATGAAAAGAATTTTGTATATTTATAACGATAAAATGTCTACCCGTGGCCATGGTTGCTGTAAAGCTTCTGAAATGTAAAAATAATTAAATAAACCGCGATAAAATCCCTAAAAGTATAAAAAAAAATGGAAAGCATTTAAAATGTGGTGACTGAAAAAACTGATTTTCTAGAATAGTTTATCAAGTCGTAGAATCTCATAAAGGTTTGATTAAGATAATATATAGATGTAAATAAGTATGTAAGTTTTCTTTGCCACATCTATGTTTATTTTGTATAAAAATATTTAAATTTCATAATGATATTTCAATGCTAGGACGTCCGTACGTTTAAATGTCTTATCTACTTAAATGTAAAAATAATTACAAAGCGAATTCACACGGCATCTTTCATCACAATTTTTTAAATGGTCTTTTCACACTCAAGTCTCTGCCAATCATACGTGAACACCTTTTGTATGCCAAGTGTCAGTGATAATGATTTGAATTTAATTACACTTTCTAGCAACTTTTTGTTTACCTTATTTTTAAATTAACAGTCTTAGGGTAAATTCGAAAGCACTTGTCAATGGCGCAAGGAAAATGTATGAAACTTACGTAGGTACTTTTCTTTTAACAAATTTCACGTTTTACAAAATTATAATTACATTTATACTCCTATTGCCTAAGTACCTAAAATCGAAATAGACATAAACTGACTATTTTAAATACCAGTAAGTATTTTTATCTATACATCAAATTTAAATAGAATGCAATCGTGTTAAAGGTCCATGGCAAATGTTGCGCTTTTCGCTAACGTACAAGTCACGGAACAGACAAAGTATTCATAACATCGATGCATCATAGCAAAAACGACTTGTTCAACAAGATTTCCTTCAAAATACTATGAATAATGAAATAGACAAGAATTAAGTAAATGTCCGATTAGACGATTTAGTTTTTGTTAGTGGAACATCTAATGTGATGTCGCGACGTGGTGACGCGTTGTCATGGAATGTGCACTTTTGGTGCTCGCGTATCGCACGGGATCGTATGTCGCTCTCACTCGCTGGCGATGATGAGTGAACTGTGTAACCCCTCGCCGGCGGACAAATATCCAGATATATTAGCATAACAATCAGCTGTCTATATATATAATGGTGATATATAAAAACTTAAAATGAAACCGAAGATAACTCTTGGAGGTCCAATTTTTTATAACACATTTCGCTTCGTTCATTATTTAAACATTATCACTGAATTTGAGATGAGATAAATTGTTTATCGGTCGGTAGAGCGTCAGGTTTTATTCATACAGAAACACTACAAGTGAACAAACTCAACTTAAGATATAAATCGTGCACGTTAGCTGGGCCTTTAGATTCTATTCAATATTATCCCTGTATCCTAAAATCATTACAATTCTGTCAAAAGTTAAAACTCCTAGGTTTTTATAATTCTTCGATGGAGGAGCCGTCTGGCTCGTCGAAAGGTCGGGCCCGCTCGCCCCATCGATCCCACCTCTCGGAGCTCAGTAAAGATTCTGTGTCTTCATCCTCTCGAGGCAGTGGAAACGCGATGCCATCACCGAAGCTATTATGTATATAAACGTTGTCTTATTAATATTAATAAATGAATACATAATATAATATAATTATATAGAAAACAAAATGTAAGAGGGATAGCACTACCTACAAACACGCATCTAGCTGAAATGATTGTGAATAGATGTAACGTGTATAACTTACCGATATGTTTGTCTAAATTGCCTTTACTAAAGTTTTTGCGTAGTACAACAAAAACACATACAAACTTCCTCATTTATAATATTAGTAATATAGTGGGATAACGGACCCAGTGACAGTGGCAGATTTTGGAATTATTATTTTTGACCCTAGAGATGGTAGATTTTATCAATGGTATTAAGAATTTGTCGCATCTTTTCGGAGTCCATTAATCCCACCTCTGCCATCGCACAATTGATATACAGTTTATTGTGTACTGTCTACCAACTGACGAGATGAGTACTCTCAGGACCTGTACTATACTTACTTCATTACACATCAATATTACTCAAGGATTGCTAAATACATTTTTTGGATAAACATTTAGATACTAATTATGGGCATAACCAATTTACTATTGTTTCAGAAGTTTTCTTTATGATGTGGCGTTGTACTGACTGAACTGAAGTCGTATCTGTTTGGAAGTCGCACTATTGCGTTTTCGGCGGCTCCTAAAATATTTATGTCTAACGGCCCGCCCTATTCCAAACTCTCACCAAGTATGTATAAGTATATAACTTAATCGCAGCGGACTTTAGTACTGGTGTTGCCATTTATGGTGCCAACGACCTACTTTGAAGCGATCTGAATTACATACGTTACGATACGGATAAAATTTATACATCTAGTGAAATATAAATAGGAGTATCGCCTTATGTGTGTTATCGTGATGCAACGGCAAAAGTACTTTTGCCGTTGCATCTTCACAGGCAATACACATATACTCATCAGACTTTATTTATATTTCTGGTCACTTAGGCAATAATGCAACCCGATAATGCGAATAATGTAATATTATTCTCCAATCACTCGAACTGTCAAACTGACATTTGAACGTTTTGTGTAACAAATCCTTGGCGGTCAAATAAAAAAACGAAAAAGGTCCAGACTCCAATGCCGCTTTGTAAGGCTGTGCCATTCCACGTCGGAACTCTAGACACAAGCGTTTCGCCAATTCTCGTCTCAACTTGTGCTGTAATGAGCTGTCTAATATTTCTACAATATGATCACTGGCAATTGTGGTGAATAATAAACACGATACAAAATACTCAGTCTACAATGGCTGGTGCATTTCTAAGATATACGTACGTATGTTTAATAACTGTAGCCGTTTGGCAACAAAGATCTAAAAATCAAGCGAATTAAAAAAAAGTAAAAATAATTTCATTATGAAACAAAAAATAAAAGATTACTTTTTTCTGAATAGTTTAGGCTGAAAAAACAAAGTGTTAGGACAGTACTTTATATTTGCACGCAGGCTATATATCGTCTAGGGGACATTGGATCCGTTACGCGAGCAAATATGAACTTTATTTTTGTAGTCAAAACCTTCAGCACATTCTATTTAGAAAAAAGGGAAAGTACTACATTATATTTGATTGCAAGTTAGTTTATTGCTATCCAAATTGGCTACAGTTTTGTTAGTTGCTTGAAACATATGCAAGACGTGAAAATAGGCTAACCTAACATCTATTGAACAAATATCATGCAGGGAACACTGATTTCATTATGAATAAATACAGACAAAAGAAGTGAATGACGTTGAAATATTTGCATTCTCAGTTTTATATCGCCAATTAATGAAAAGCATATTGTTACTTGTATGGTTTTATTTATAGATATTATAAAAAATATTGTAATAATTAACTGGTTCCTTATACTATTTGCGGGACGGTGCGACCCCTTCTGGGGCAAAGTCTCCATCTCTCAGTCTCGTGTTCCATCTCCACGCTAAAATAGTAATAATAAGCTATTTTGAGCTGTATCCTCAATAGAGAAGGTTAGAAAAAGAAATTTTAAAGATACAGAAGGAAAGGTGAGTGTTTCTAATTGTCTCTTATATTTAAGACCTAACATTATCTATTGACATATATTCCAAACTCAGAAGTAAAATTGAAAGATCTTTATATTTTAACCATAAAATCATAATATAACTTTTTATTTCCCCTTTGAAAAACTTAAATATATTTGTTTTTTCCCCTATTGAGTATCACTTACAATTATTACTGTCTGCCTGCGTTTTTTTAACATTAGAAACACCCACATTGAAAGAAGACTGAGAGAGAATAAGTTGAAATAATGAAATCTAGTTATCCAGTTGCTAGAGTGAAAATGAAAATATTAATAATAGCGATTAGCATTATATTATCTAGTGTGTAGCGATTGAATGGATCATGCCAGAGCTGTATTATTTTCATTTGCATCTATTTTAATTTATATTTATACTGTGTTGCAAGAATAAAAGTCGGTATGAACACAAACAACTTATCATTTCAATAAAAAAATCGCACTAAGTTATTTGATGTACGTATCCACTTAGTCTGTGGTATCATAGACAATAAATATTTCAAAAGTCTACAAGTAACACAATTCTGGCATGGTGTTTCGATGAATCCGTACTGTTCTAAATAAATTATTCTTTATTTAATCAAAATAAATTGTCACAGTAGTTATAATTGATTATTTGCTCATACATCACACAGACGTAAACGTTCGAGTTCATGAGGAACATGTTATCACTATAATACAAAATAAAAGAAAAAACTTAAACAAAACAATTTTATTGTGCACAAAAGTATATCATAAAAAATATAACAGAAATTCTAACTTTATCAGTCTTGTGCGTTGTATAGAGCTTCAAAATGCATTACAAAGCTAATTTATAGTCTGTAAGTATATTTTATATCATCAAATGCAATATAATCGGCCCACCGCCCAAACATATCTTGAGAAGATTTGATGAAAATAGGGTTCAATAAAATTAAAATTAATGTGGGATTAAAGCCATTTTCTATTCGACATCGTTTTTGGTTATATCATGTTGAGCACACTAAAAATAACAATGTTTAAGAATAATTTTAAAACATTAATATAAAAATTGTGTCAATATATTTTACAAAGTTTCTCTTTTTTAATTTTTAAGAGCTTCGCTCTTTAACTTTTAACTAATAGTACAATTCCTATAAACATTTATTAAACAGCATAATGAAGTGATAATGTTATAACTGATTAATCATTATTATAATAAAAAAATATCTACCTATTTTGGCACATAGTTAGCAAGTACGTTAGTGTAAGTTGAATGACGAAATTAATATAGTGACCATATGTAAAATATACACTCGAGTAAAATATATAAATGGTCTAATTAAATGCACTTAAAAAAAGGTTATTTTAAAGTACATAAAAAATTAAACAAATTGTTTAGACTAAGAAAAAAATAACGAATTTACAAAATTAATTATTGCAAGGTGAACTTATAATTTAAATAAGAAATTATAATTATATGAAATTATAATAAAATTAATGGGATTGTAGAATTTTCTCAAGGTATGTGCGGGACGGTCGAATCGCCGTCTTGCTCTGACCTTGAGCGCGTGGTACCCATAGATTCATACCCATGGGCGTCTTGTGGAGTTGTAAAAGTCTGTAGCTGATGTTCGCGGCGCACAGGATATTCGCACCCATTCCCGAGGCTGACAAAATTATTACCAATTTAATTGGTGGCGAGAGTAAACTCATAAAGCAATCTTTTTACATTATGTATCAAAAGTTAAAATTACTTAGAAATACAGGACAAGACTCTGTGTATGGTTTCTTTTTTTTTAATTTAAATCATTCGGTTCAGTAAACTGCTTAATACATGCATAAGTGCAACACAAAAAGTATAATTTAATCGTAACATTTTAAATAGTAGACAGTAAATGTATATTAGATATTTATTATTATTAGTTTAACTTTTTGCTACGTGAATATAGTTGCATTCACTTGCTAATTTTCAATACTCAATAAGCATGCATAAAATATCTTGGTAATTAAAAATTATTAAATGCTTTATTAATTGCATGAACTCAGACTTTAGCTATATAATGTAGTTTTACAATATTGAGTAATCTCCAAAAGTCAAAGCGGGGCATTGTTTTATGCTATAAGGGGACAAACGAGCACTCGAAAGCTTTTGTTGGTAACCTCCATAAATAAACCTCCATATATATTATACCAATGCGACTTTAAATCCCCCTCCCATGAGCCCCTTTTTTGTCTTCTGTCAATGAAATCTAATGGGTATTTTCCGATATCATGGAGTCGTGAATTTTGGCAAGACATGAGATAGCATACTGTGTGATGAGGTCATTTCTAGTAGTAGCCCCAGCGGTGTGCGCGAGTAGGAAGCGAAACTGATCGGTTTTCTATTGTAAATAATTTTAATCAAGAGATTGCATTCCTTATTCACCATGCATATCATTCTAAACTTGGCGAAACTGACCGGCTTTCTATTATAAATAATTTTAATGAAGAGATTGCATTCCTTATTCACCATGCATATCATTCTAAACTTGGATATACATCTATGTTATCTATGGTCTAATTTCAGCAGCAGATTGTATATGAACTAATATATTCATATACGAGGGTGGATCTAAAAGTTCTAAGTCCGACCAAGAAAATGAAAGAAAAATGGATCTAAATTTATTTTTATTTTTCGACATAGTCTCCATCTAGTTCAACACACTTTTTCCACCTGACCAGCAACTTGTGTATCCCCTCGAAAAAAAAAAAAGAATCCGGAAGGTCGGCGGAGTAATCGTTTACTGCGACTATCATCTCATATTTGATCGAAAATTTCGAGCCACCCAAATGTTTTTTTAAATTTGGAAATAAATGACAATCCGAGGGGGCTAAATCCGGCGAATGAGGTGGGTGGGGTAGCAATTCGTAGCCACAATCATGGATTACAGACATTGTTTCAACCGAAGTGTGAACACGTGCATTGTCTTGATGAATCAAAACTTTCTTACGCAACACTTCCGGCCTTTTTTCTTTTATTTCTTGCCGGTTACAATAATAACTAGAATTTATAGTTTGACCTTTCGGTAAATAATCTACAAAAGTAATGCTCTTCGCATCCCAAAAAACAGAAGCCATGACTTTGTTAGTCGACAAAACGACCTTAGCCTTTTTCGGTGTAGGAGAGTCTGATCTTTTCCACTGTTTGGATTGTTGCTTTGATTCAGGAGTATGGTGGTGAAACCAGCTTTCATCCATGGTAACAAATCTAGACAAAAAGTCATCGGGATCAGTCTGAAAAAGTTCCAAACAGTCTCGCGAAATTGTGTATCGAACTCGTTTTTGTTCAGCTGAAGCAAGCTCGGGACCCAGCGAGCAGAAACCTTATGGAACCTCAACTCTTCCGTTATTATGTGTTGCACCCGGCCATAACTAATGTTTGTTATCTCAGCTATCTTACCAGTGGTCAAACATCGGTCACCCAGTACGAGATCACAAATTTTATCGATGTTTTCTTTCGTGGTAGAGGATGTAGGCCTTCCACTCCTAGGATCATCTTTAATGCTCTCACGACCGCGCTTAAACTCAGCTACCCACTTCTGGACACTGGAATACGATGGAGCAGACTCCCCCAAAGTGCTCACCATATCTTGATGGATGTCTTTTGGTGATAGGCCTTTTTATTGAGGTACTTAATGACTGCACGGTGTTCAATTTTCTCCATGATTGAAAATTGCGTCAGATTGCTTCAAACAAATAATCACAGAAAATTTATATTGTGCAGTATCGGAATGAAACTGCGCACAATAAATCAATATGACACTAACAAATGACGGTAGATTTAAAAAGATGTCATAGCTCCATGTAGGTTAGGCCACGAACTTTTAGATCGACCTAGGTACTATTGCTATTACAGCTCGTGTATAATCTATTAAACGTTGTATTTTCAACTAGATACTTATTACATAAAATTCTGGTGATACAATATACGGTGAAAAGTAGAATATACTTGTAACTTCCTTTTCAAATGACCCGTTTCATTCAATTTGACAATTCTACAGACAGACCACAACAAACTGACAAAATTGTAGAATGTATATAAGTCTATCCTTGTCACCTGGCATATATTAATAAAATAATATAATATGGAAGACCTAAAAAAATAAGAGTATATATGCAAAGCATGATTGATGATTTTTTCTATACGAATGTCTAGGAAAACGAAGAACTTAAAACACTTAACTTATTAGTCTAGTAATTTTATTATTTATGTAAACTTTACAAGGGAACTTTACAAAAGATGTATGATGATGTATAGAAAAATCTAATGGGTTTTCCCTTCAAAATTGTATAGTTCGCAAAGTGGAAACACAAAAATATTTTCTGCTTAAAATCTATTATGTTAGTTTACTTGTCCAGTTTTTATAACAGATGGACAATAGTTATGGATGGAGGGGGACAGTCCAAAAATGTATGGAGCGTAGGACTGGCAATGTACCGCAAATAATTTAATGGAAATAAAATAAATAATTTTCGTTCGTTTTCGTTCGCAGTTTTGATCGTTAAAGTCCATGAATTTATCTTACTTTCCGCATTATAATTATCTTACTTTCCGCATTATAATTATCTTACTTTCCGCATTATAATTATCTTACACTATAACTAACACTACCAATTGGCTTCATACATTTTGACGTTTCTGTCAAGTATTGTTAGGCGGCAAATTTCATTGATTTGTCAAAGTATAGCAAAAGTTGAAATAGGTTGACACGTAATCCGGTGGTTAAACTAATGTTTTTAAGATTATTTTCTTTAAACTTCAAAAAAATCATATGTATATTTATTGTGACTCATATTTTTAAAATAAATAAATATAATTTCAAAAAGCGCTTCGTTTTTCCAACATCTTGGATATAGAACTGACGGTGTAGGAACAAGTAACAGCTAGCTATCGCTTCGCTGTATCCCTATAGATATTGCAGTGCAGTTGCATGAAACATATTCCACTGCATACATAAAAACGTGGAAGCCAAAACTTAACATGAGTTTATCAATATTTTTTATACAATAAATACAAAATGTATGTATAATATATAAATATTATGTTAGTCAATATTAATTGGTACATATTATGTAAGTTTGCATACGGATTGACAACGGATGAATCATGACAAATCGTGGAAATGATATCATAGATAGCCGCTATGATAAAACCAGTCATTACTTTGTTAGCCTGTATAATTTTACATCTTTACTGTATTTTTACACAAAACACGCGCCAACATCTGCAAAAGGATATTATAATAGAATACTCGTGTGCATAGCCTTTAACGGGTTTTTTAAATAGCAAACAATACGAGCGACCGAATCCCTAACATATATTTTCCGCGAAAGTCGATAATATTTTGTTTTAAGTAAAGTAACTTAAAACAAATATATCAATTAGCGGAAAATGATACTACAATAAAATCAATTTTTATTCAATGAATTAGATAATGAAATATCTGTGTTTTTAGTCCATTAATAATGTTTTTTTTTCTATTGATCCAAAAATTTGATAATTTTGGCCGTACAATTCTTGTGGAATGTTTTACTAGGCAATTACAACTTACTTCATAGAAACTTCCTAAAATGTGTCCTCAAACCTGTGCTCAAAGCTACGTCAATCTAATATCATATGTAATATGAAAATAGACAGTTTCATTTTTTTCGTCCGCTTAACAGAGAGATAACTATTATATATATTGCTATAAAATACAGTAAAATTAAAGCATACTTTTAGAAAGGACACCCAAAATCAATTCCAGTGAAAATGTACAACGAATACATCATTATCATATCATCAAAAACAAAAAAAAAATAACAAGTAGTCTGCCTGCTACCAATTCAACCCTAGCCCATAATTAAAAAGAACCAACAAGATAAAACTCAGCAAGATTTACTTTACTATAAATATTTTTTTAAAAGCATAATTGTCAATCCGTATGCAGCCTGTATATAGTTCGACAATCACTAGAATAAAACAAAAACATGTACACATACTAAATCATAGTGTCATTCACTTCTTTTGCTCAAGTTAGTACAATAACCCAGTGAATAGGCCATGCATGGAAGTAACCACGATAAAGGGCACACTGGTTGATATGCCACTCCCGTGGTACAAGAACGCCAAAACACCATATTGAAGTTGATGTGGAGAAGTTGTACCCAACATGCTGTTAAGTTATGGTACCATCCATCATTATAATTAGTGCTGATCTGTTGATAAACATAAATACAACCTGATGATGATGACTGTAAAATATTTCTTAGATTTTCACACCATAAAATATTCCGAGACAGGACTTCACTTCAGAGGTTTATTTACAATATATATTTTTTACTTTTTAGATTTGAGGAATTACTTAATAAATTCAATAACATAATTTAAATAGTGTAGGATATTAGTGAAAAGTAATCTTAAGATTAAGATATTTAGAATTAAAAAAAATATATTTTCATTCACATGGAAAAAAAATCGCTCAAAAATGCATGTATATTTAATTTTGTCTGATGAAGTACCCAGACTTCAGCCAAAAGAAAATACTAGTATTTGCAACTGCAAATAAACATAAATATGTTTATTTCTACATCATTTGTAAATCTTGAAATGATTATAAACCCTGAAATACCATTTGGGGAGCAAGGTCTCTTTAGAATGTTACCAGAAGCACACAATGAAATGAACATTTATGAAACAATGTTTAAGGCGTACCTCGTGAAGACAGGTAGCGCCCAGAGATTGGGCCGGTTGCCGAACACTTCCTTAAAGTTATTGAAGGCACCCAGAGAGAAACCATTCTTGTCCGCGCCTCCGCGGAAAATCGGCGCTCTAAACGCTTCTGGAAATAGCAACGGCATAACATAAATCCCAGTCTGTTTGGTCAAACTATTATCAAACAATCATATGCAAGCTTCTTTACGGAACTTTTTGTGATCACTTGATACCACGTCCGGAGTCCGGATTGGATCCGATCAAACAACACATGACTATCATTAGCTTATATCCGTCCACTCATGTAAACTAAAAACTACGTGGTCTTTGCAGCGCAGAAAACAGGGGGCTCATCATTTTATATGCTAATCGAAAAAATCAAAGAAACATATAAAATAAAACGTGCCTCTCTTGCGAGACTTTTTGATTAGTCTTTTTTTATTGGTCTAACCAATTACGTAACGTGTACACGCAACACGCACCACGTGTTAATTTTATACGTTTTTGCTACTCTAGCGCCACTCAGCGGAGAGATTTGGAATAAGATTTCACAGCTTACAGTATAATACTTTGTCAACTGTTCACTTTAAAGAGTCCACTATTCTGTGTTGTCCATGCGTCCTTTGCTGTAGAGGAGGGCTCCGCAGGGCATCTTTTAATAAAAACTTATTGTGATCGATGATACATTGAAATAAACTGTTGTTAATAATAATATATATTACAGTTTATATACATGGAAAACTAATAAATATATGCGTTGAGTTCCTTATCACGCGGTGCACACATTGTTCGGGATGGGAGCGAATTCGTAAAAAAAAACTACAAAAAAGTGAAATGAACTTCGACCATAGAAGTCGTATGCGCTTTTTAGTTTTTGTCTATTTTGTGACCGGATCTCTCAGTGTGATGACCGTAATGTCGAGTACCTACACTACAAGAAACAATGTCTGTCTACTTCAAATACGTGTCAAAGTGACTGCAATTACCATCGACCATCGACTTAATTATAGCGAGACCGGAAGGACTGCCCCCTCGGCGGTTATGCAGAAGCATATCTGAAAGTAAATTAATATTTGAGAATTTTCACTATGAATTTTACGTCAACACTGTGGTCTGTTCTTGTGACGTGTAAAAATGGCACTGTTCCAGAGCAGATTACCATAGTGAAAAGAATACATTATGTATTTAAGAAAGCGTCTCAAGTTGTTAAAGTTCATATTTACATTCTAAATGCATTGTATCTATTGCTGTATCACCCTGTATATCTCCGGGCGAATTTCGACTATGTTTTATTTATTAAGTAAAAATCACAAATATTGATAAATAAAAATTTATAAATTAATATCTGCTTGCTTACTGTAAAAACCACTGTAGGCAGAGCCTACGTGTATGTTTTTTTATTACGCCTGTACTCACAATAGCCGAAAGAAAAACTATTGAAATAATTTGTAAGCCTTTTGCCTAGCTAACCCAAAACCGACGTTTATTTTCATCTAAATACACGTAATACGGACTAAATTTAGTAAATCTTTCAAGCGTTCAAGCCTTGTAGTTACATTTGTCCAAAGACATATCGCGAGTCATTCCGGAATCATATAAATTGATGTACCCCAGTGACGTATGCACTGAGTGAACATGTGTACATAAAGTTATTACTGCGTGTAATGTGTACTGTAGGGGCATGTTGAATCTCGCGGCGGAGTCATAGACACATATGAATTATTATTCTTGATATGACGTTTTTTTTATTTTTGTGAAACACTGGGTATTTATCTGGAAACTATGAGCCCAAAAGATGGTCGATTTCTGGAAAAAGCCATCGCGGAAGTAGAGCGTCTCGTCCCGTTATTAATGATAAAAAAATTACAAAAAAATGTTATGTTGCATGTGTTTTATAAATCATGTATTGCAATCACTTTGTTCGACACATTGTACTTAATATGGACATGAAAAATTACTCTTAAAACATTCGTACCTATCACAACCAAAGTAGGTATTAAGGTATCTTCTGTATTTAAAATAGAATTAAAAGTACTATAAAAATATGAAACGAATATTAGAATGGGTGCACACCCATAACAGCGTATGGATAACAAGTTGAAGGTTATACCTACATGAGATATAACAGTCAACATGCTACCCAACAAGCACGGAGCTACCTAATAAGAACATAGGACTTTTCATGTATGGTTCTTTCTCATCAGTTTGAATTATGACGAAATCAATCTGCAGTAACTTCTATTCTGCCGCATTTCGAGCGGTGTATATGACTATGATCGTTCCCCATTCATCCTTTGTTACCCAGCTGCTAGCTTGCTTCCTATGATGCGGGAAAACTGATTTCATTAGAAATAAGAATAAACACGATATGATCACTAGTCTAAATAAATTCTCTTACTGCTTGTGTTGCTAAAAAAATATTTGACTGCCACTTGAATGGAGGGGACAAGAGAAGAAAGGCAATCCGTCTGCATAATCATCGTGCGGATGTCTGCGGGGTGTCGGTAGTCATCAAGTCATGTCGGAATGCCGTCCCGTAGGATTAGGAGAACGAGGGAACAGGGAGTGCACTCGCGCTGCGCACACAATTGTGCACTACATGTCCCGCGCATTCTGTCATAGGGATTAAAAATTGGACAAGGAGTACATTATTATTATTTTTCCATTATCATTAATGTCTAAGGTCAGGAGTTTGGTTGTGTAACGTTCGTGTCTGCTACTTATAAAATGAATAAGGTGAGCTGGCGGTCCCGCGCCTGCTTTCTCTCCGGTCGCGTCGGGCTGCCATCGGCTATTCCGATGACAGCTCGGGGAATAAAAGAATAGAGTGTGCACTTGTGGCTGCGCACAGACGCTTGCACCTACGTCCTTTGCAGTCTCTACGGAGAAGACAGCCGTACATGAAATCTGTCGGAAAAATAAAAACTCACCTAAGGTAGTTCTGTTGTGCGTGACGAGGTAGCAGTGGTAGCCGAACAGTGAGCCGAGCGAGATGGCGAACATGAGAGCGACGAAGAAAGCGAACATAATGTGATAGGGCCCTTGGCTGCCTGCCGCGCTGATCTCGCCCTGTTAAACAGAACAGATATTATAAACCTGAGGTGATGGTTGCACCGGCTGATCACATGATCTTTGGAAAGAGGGAAGGCCATTGGAGCTTATTTGTATCCTGCGACATACCGCGGGAAAAGTGGCTATGCAGTCGCCTATATAAAGATAGATAACAGGTGTTGTAAATAAGAAGATAATGTGTACGCAATAGGTCATTCTTAAGAAGTTCGTAATTTTATTTTATTTTGTCCTTAGTTTCAAAGATCTAGTAAATTAATATAAATAAATAATAAGACTTTTTTATTATTAATTTTATAAGTATGTAAACGACTATAACAAATTACTGAACAATAATTGATACGAAAAATTTCTGAACTTCCTCCAGCACATATTCAAATGTGCATACGTTTAATTAATTGTAGTTATGGTTTGATTTTTATGCGGATTCAAAACTTAATAAAAATCCATTAGCAGGATTTATTTTTATAATAATAATACACGTGGACTTATCACAACTCCTTAGCCCAGCCCTGTGCTAAGTACCGTAAGGACTTGTTACAGGTACTAGACAAGGGACAATATATTCAATGTTGTTATAAATTTAAGAAATTGTATATGTTTAAGACTTCTACTATGTGATATAATATAACACATAGCTAAACGTCCATGACCTGGGCTGTACACAGCTTCCCCGAGCTATATTAAAACTTTTTTTGTTTTGTGTGTGGGACTCGCGGCACATGATATAAAGTTAAGAAATAAACCCACAAAAACCACCGCGAGTGCCATCAGTACAGCCATTGGTGAGGTGCCCCGAAACAAAACACATTAGGGCACCTCGACGGCTAGTCAGCCCCCTAAGAGACCAACTCCACATCCACAGATGGGGTTGCCTTGCGCTACAGGACAACCCCACCGACTTTGGGACAGTGCAATGGGGTGAGGTTCCCATCATCGCCCCTTGCCCCGTGCGCAAAATCACCACCTCCTGTTGCTCTTAGGTCCCCTCTTCATATAAGAGAGGTACCGAGAGCGATTCCTCCTCCTGATCTTTAAGCCCTCTCTTCTTATAGGTGGGGTGCAATCGCCTAGGATCACCCCAGGCTACTAAGCCCCACCGCCATGACAAGGCTTGAACCATGGCAGGAACCTATATTACAACTGCGCCAGCAGAAAGTATTAGAACGAAATAGGAACGGGCTACTGAGGCTTCTTGGCGATTACCCACTCCCATAAACATCAGCACAGTCCGTGTTGACCCTCTCCGTGTCTGTGTCCACAGCTGAGTTGTTCCCCCTCTCTCGAGGAACAGCAGGATTCTCACAAACCGCACAAAACGCTATTGCCGTTCGCGGCGACTCCATTTGTCTGCAGTACAGCAGAAACCTCACGCTGAACATGACGGGGTGGAATTTTTATCTTTAGCTGTGAATTTAGTTTACAGTTTTTGTTTATCGTACATAAAGAGTTATTTATTTAGTGTATTAAATTAGCTAAAAGGGCCGGGAAGGTATATAAGATAGTACATAAGGACGACAAATTGAAACCCAGTACCGATAATAAGTTTAGATGATTATTACTTAATTATAAATGTGACGTAAACTTTGACAACAAGGCGTTAGACACGTTTGATCATTAACTACAGTTATCCTCAACTCATAGTCAATTAAGATACAGTTATTGTGTATAGTTACGCAGTTCACAATTTTTTTTATGAGATAAGGAGCAAACGAGCAGGTAGGTAATGACTACCGCCGCCCATATCTGTAAGACTGAGCCTCTTACAGACGCGTCGCCGGCCTTTATGGAATAGGTATTTCATATATATATTCCGTTCCTCTGAATTATAGATATTTGTTTAAAAATATGATAGTTTAAAAATATAAACTAACCGCCCCCTGTTTCACCCACGTAAAATCTATCCCAACTTCGAAGGAACCTGCCTTTTCGGGATAAACGGTAAATTTTCCAGATTACAATCTATATCAGTGTCAAATTTCACCAAAATCCGTTCGGTAGTTATTATGTTATGACAAACATACAGTAAGAGGCAGTAGTATAAGGGGGCAAACAAGCAATCGGAACCTTTTAGCGACTACCTATACTCATAGATATGCACATAATTATTATGCAGATCGGTTGCCCTCACTTTCACCTCCAATCTATAGGGCCACCGGAAACTCAGAGACGCACAGAACGCAGCAGCGCAGCTACCACTTAGCGGCGGTATCATGTGAGCGGTAGGTACCGCAGCCGTGTCAGCCCAATGCAGTTACACTGCAACATGTAACGTTTTCGTTTATGGATGAGTTGTTTTCTGCAAAAAAAAAATATACAGCTTCCGAGAGATTGGACTATACGAGGAGACGCGAATACTTCCGAGAGGTTGGACTATACGAGGAGACGCGAATACTTCCGAGAGATTGGACTATACGAGGAGACGCGAATACGCTTGGTTTCCAAACTCAAACCCGCCAACGTCATGCTCATGAGTAATAACAAGAGTAATATACAACATCCTAAAAAAAATTCACATTGTTTGAACTAATGTGATTCTCGGAAACATGCCCACTGGAAAGCAAAATGTTATTCAAACAATGTGAAACCACAATAGAACAAAAGAAAACACTAAAATGAGCTTTGATTTTGAGCTGAACAACACTGTACCAACTGATATGATTTACCTTAAAAAAAAATATCGATAAGAAGCACCTCCTCAATCAAAGAGTGGGGGTTTCTTCTCGCTACTTCTACAAACTCTTTCTTTGCCCCCGAATAGAAACTCTAAAACTACGGTATCCCGATAGTGAGAGGTACCTCCCAGACTTGCTGGCCCAGTTCGGCTGCAACGTGGCATTCCGCTACCTCCTACTACACTTAAAATATTTTATTATATAAATTATATTTCTAGAAACTGTCAAGGAACCTCAGTACTTAAGCAGGTTGTTGCAAATGCATGACACATCTTGAAAATATAGCTCTCAGGTTTTTATTATTAATAATAAATTATTACTTTAATTAACCTACTTAGTCTCCTTAAGTTAAAAACTAAAACAATAAGAACTGACTAGGTGATTCATGCATTAATACAGTACCTACAATTTAATTGCTTCAATAACCTTGTCCTATTTCATTAGTCATGAGGTGCGAGATTTTCTAATTAATAATGTGGGATGATAAAATTTACTTGTACTTTGAAATAGATAAATCTATGAAATGTTATTGATCTGTTTATCATATCTCAAACATAAGTAATATAATTAATCTCATGAGATTTTTTTAAATTAATCTACTCTATAAAGAAAATACGTAAAAAAAATTATAATCTATTTTAATTAAATTGAATATGTGTGATTTAATTTCAAAATTATAATTTTGTTTTATAGTCAATAGCGGTAGTTATGGGAAATAGCTAGATAATCTATAGATAAATGCCATCAAAATTGGATTTAAAATAGTACCACTAAGAGATTTCTGTATAAGTAGTAGATACATTAAAATATATATCATCTGGAATTTCAATTAATCTAGAATTTTCTTTAGCGATGAAATGATTACATACCTGCTAAAATCTGATAATAAGATAACTAACAAATGATAAGTACACAGCATGATATTGTGGGCATAAAAAAGTTGTTACATTAAATGTGTCCATGCATTCTTTGGAATATTTGCCAACATCAATATAGCGATCGCGGTGGGCATGGTTGTGTTGTTGGTAACTCTGAAATGGCGTTCAATACATATTGTAAACGTTAAGGACTACAAAATAACAATAAATTATGTCGTTTTGGGTTATTTGCTAATTTGTTTATGATTGTCAATTAATGAGATAGACTGATTCTCAAGCTATACCAACATATAAGAGAGTTATTATAAATAAATAATTTGGACTTAGTTGGGGATTTTGGAGTCTTACATTGTAAATTTCTTTATGGGGAGGTGATGTTGGGTCTCCTGTGTCATGACAAATCATTACAGCTGTGGAGGGGTTTCACTATACATCCTTGGCCCTGAATGTTGTTTATAATACCATTCACTTGAGCATGAGTTTTCACTTCTGTTATATGTCACATTTACACACACACGTTTAAATTTTACTAGTAGGTTTGGGTGCCTTAATGTTATCGAAATATGGTTTTGTATTACTATGAAAGTCTTTTTACTGCATGTAATGATCATTATCAGCCTTTATCAATTCACTAATGAACTTAGGGCCAATAGTTCGCTATATTTGCATTGTATACAAGATGGCTCCTGAACGAAGATTGTCCTATAAGTAAGCGTATCAAAAAAAGGGTGACATATCAGAAAGTGCCTAGGTCGGTCATTGAACCTGCACAATTGATGTGATTTCATTTATCACTTTATCTTCCCAACTATCACATAATCTAAAATTAAACATGTAAAAAATGTTTTTCCAATTATTATAAATAACATTTTTAGATAACATATCAGCTGTCTAGATATCTACAGTTGAACAAACCGGTTCTACACTTGTACTATTTTTTTTTAAACAGAATAGGGGTCAAACGAGATTGCTCGTTTGAGCCTTCTTAACGACCGCCCGTGTACATCCACATAATTACGACGCCGATACCTTGCCCTCTTTTCTCCCCAATGGGCTACTCACAAACCGCACGAAACGCGACACTGAAGATGTCACTTTACGGAGGTATTATGTGAGCGAGAGGTACCTCCCTGGTCGTGCCGGCCCAATTCCGTTGCACAGGAGGATGTAGTGTCATGCACCATGCATGGCACTATCTCCTTCTATCCAGCATGGCACTAACTCTACACTTTCTGTTTAATGTAGAGGGGGGCCACAAGCAAAACAAGCATTTTTATGGTTACTGACTCCCATGGGGACGCGTCCTTTTCTTCGGCTACTCGCAAACGGCAATTAACGCGACAGTGATATGTGAGCGAGAGGTACCTCCCTCTAGTGAGATAGGACGGCAACGCATCTGCGTAACATTTCTCGTTTCCTACGCTTATGCCAAAAAAAAAGTGCAACTTGGCACTACCTCTCACTAAACTTACATAGCTTAGGCATTTATTGCCATACATTTTAATAATAGCATACTAAATTTTTTTTCTAGACATAGACATATGCACTGTGGAAGCCAAAGAAAGCTTGGCTTCATTATATACATAGCTCTGAGTGATCGTCGGGCGATAAGACTAGGTTTAGGGTCCTACCCAACTCCTAACTCTCTCAGGAAAAAGGAGAAATGCATCCTGATGGGGAAGCTAATTTAACTACTATTGTCGTGATAAGAGTGACTGCAGTTTCCCTTGTCCCCTGTCTGTTTACAAGTGAAAGTGTAATTGAACATATCAATCTAGTAAAAACTTTTTACAACTTGTCTGTATTGAAAAACTTCATGCTATAAATGAAAATATCTACCTTCCAGAACTTAATGAAGTAAGGCAGACACGTTGACATGATGAAGAGACAGTACAATAGAGCATAGCCCAGAAAAAGCATGAAGAATTTGTAATTTTGAAAGCAGACACAATTGTTGACCCAAGGGCAATGATGGTCCATTTTCAGTACGCATCGGGCACATATGCTGCAGTGGTGAGCACGGTCTGGTTTCACCAGCAGACAACGATTGCAATATCGAACTGACCCAGACATTGTTCTGAAAATAAAAAATATACAATCATATAGGGAATAGGCAATAGGTGGAGTTTCACATTTATATTAATTATTATGCAGGTAAACCTGCAGGGTGTCTGAAATTATAAAGACCCATCCTATCAACATATAAATGAATAAAACATTAATCTTGAACAAAATTTTCAATATGCACATCTTTTAATGTTTTAAGTTTAAATAAAATTTTGTAACTGAATACTTCTGCATACAGCTAGTTATTAGGAGTCTGTCAAGAGAGAGTTATAAGCAACCATTGTACATAATCAAATTTGAGTATTTAGCAAATAAGATGATTAAACTAGCGCAAAAATTTCAAATTTTTTAATATTTTAATCATATGAACAACCCTTGGTAAGTTATAACCAAACTTTTCTAACATTTTCCATTTTGATTAAATCATACACCAAATCTGTTATTCTTTCTTAAAGCAAGTACAAGTCATACAATACAAGTCAACGTTTGAGAAAATTTATATCAAACTGTAGTACCACAAATAGTGTGACAAAAAAAATTGCTATAAACTACAAAATATTTTCTCAATTTTAGTAAATAACCATATAAACAAACCTCGTTAGTATTGGTAAATCAGAAATAAATGTTTCTAAAATTTCTTGTTTTGATTCAATTGCAAAGAAATTTCTGCTGTATTTTCTTAAAGCAGTAATGATTCTACGATTAAGAAAAATTGTTTAAGAATGTTTCTTAATCTAAGTCCTATGTTGTTGGATAAATTTTATGTTTAAAAACCTTAGATGGCCAGGCCATGATAGGCCATGAGAGGGCTCACATTGCACTTTCCAGAAGTCATTTGTCCTATCCCACAATAAAGTACATTAAATACAAGGGATTGTTATTTGCAAGGGACATTCTAAAAACATCCAATCAAGAATGTAGGAGTTCTATGGGGGATGCCTACATTCAACAGTAGACGGCTATAGGCTGATTACATTCATTTCCATTCCAAAAAACAATACCATGAATAACAAGCACTTAAAGAATTTTGAGACATTTACCTAGTTACTATAGGCAGATCCTTAGCAAAATTCTCTATTATCATTCTTTGTCCATCCTCAGTATCTACATTAAGTAATTTGTCTAGCTCAGCTCCAGTGAGATAGTACTGAAAAGGTAATAGTTTAGATATACATATGTATTTATTAATTTATACCTAACCATAAAAACATTTACCAGAATATTATTGATAATTAATATTATTATTATTTTAATTTTGTAGTAAATACCAATATTACTAATTTAGCATTACAGGAAACATTGTTCTTTTCAACATACCTAATAAATGATAATAAAGAGAAAAATGAAAACAAAGAAAGTACTTGAGAGTTGGTCAACTACTAAATTTAGTTGGTTACAAACAAGTACCTAATATTATCAATTATATAATCATTTCGTGTATTGCTACACCACAAAAGATGAACTTACTTTACTTGGTATTTGTTCAATGTTCGCAAAAATTGTCCGCCAATAGGACCAGGAAAACATGACTAATAATATGTGGTATAACACTAGGTACACCGATTGCTGAATGGTACTTGTAATGGTCACTGTAAAAGACACGAGAAATTTTTAATTTATGAACAAACTTGTTCTCATTTTATTGATAAAAGGTACTCACTAATGCACAACTGATAAACGTAAGCATAATAGGACCATGTTATAATAGAGACAATCAAAAGAACTGGAAGCCATTTAAAGGTCTTCCAGCACCACATTCTGCAGCATCCGCAAATCTTTGGAGAAGCGGCTCTATTATTTTGTACTGATGAAGCCATTAAAGATGAAATGTAAAATTATTCTGATCCATTACTCGATACAACATCAATGAGATTTTAAGACTTCACTTGACAATTGACAATTTGACAGTTTAGAAA